>JAOUZG010039927.1:4935674-4955012 GCA_026289955.1 Argiope argentata | reverse complement strand
TTGTTGTTGTTTGATTCTAATGCGAATTTTTTCTTATATACTAAATGCGAATATTAAACATTTAGTAAAAATTAGTTTTTTCTAATATTATCCTGAAAATTAAAAATTGCTAGCAGTGTCGAGTTTTTCCATTAGCAAAACATTTTTACAACTCATGTCTTTTTGTTGCTGTCCATTATTGGTTTATTAGACCCTTAAAAATTAAATTGTTGTTTCTTTTTTTAAAAAAATCAGTTTATTTTATTTGAATTCTTTTTTTTGCGTGCGTGCGTGCGTGTGTGTGTGTGTGTGTGTGTGTGTGTGTGCGTGCGTGCGTGCGTGTGCGTGTGTGTGTGCGTGCGCGCGCGCGATATTTTTAATTCATTTCCAAACTTTATCTTAATTTATCCCATAGTTATATCATTCTAAAATATTCTCTTATTGCCTTATCCATTCCACTTGTTCTAGTAAATTAATTCAACAGATGCTTTGTAAAATTACTGAATCAGTTAACGCCGGCTACTTTTCCACACTCCAAGTGTAGGGACAGAAATTATCCAGCTTTGCAAATGCCATTAAATGATCCCTAGGATTCCCTTGCACGAGCTGTACATTTGATTGACATATGTCAAAGATCCCTTTAAAAATCTGAAGGTATAAATTCAGAGGGATAAAATTTATTCAGCTGTTTTGATCCGTGTTTTATCTTTAGAATCCCGCATCTGAAAATATTTCGCATCATTACATAATTAGAACTAATTTTTTGTATATTGAAAGATTGAAACTAAATTTGACAAAAAATTAAAATTTATTTAGTAAAATTATTGCATTTTATTTATTTAAATTATCGCATTTTTAACTAGCACATTTATATGTGTGTGAAAGAACAGAGTCTTTGAGGAATTTCATTTAAAATTCCACAAGGATCTTAATTATAATTCCTAAAAAAAATGTATCAAATTTCACGTATTCAAGTCATTAGCTTTCTGAACTATTGGGTTTATATGTATGCGAAAGTACATACCGATAGATGGTATATAGTTTGTCGAATTTGGCTCAAAATTTGATTAATTAATAGTTTAGTTTAGTTATATTATCGTCTCGTTATAAAGAAACACTAGGGCGATGATGAGGTCGACACTTAAACTGACATCCCTTCTCCACGCCACATCGTGAAGGATTTAATGCGAAACTGACCCTCTAACACGAAGGTTCTTCAATGGAATTGGGTCTTGCAACTTTAAGAGCTCATGAGCCGATACCTTACTACCAAGCCACCTCGGCCTTTGATTAATTAATAATATTTATATTTCACAAGATAAATCTGAGTGCCAAATTTTATTATTTAGCCCTTAAAGCAACGCGTTTATCGTGTTCATTTGTGTGCCGTCAGCAGAATACATAAACTTCCTGTTAGGGGATTTCATTCAAAATTTTATAAAAAGATAAATAAGAATTAATTGCAAACAATATAGCAAATTTCATCTATCTAGCTCAAAGCATTTTTTTTAGTTATTCTTTTCGCATTCATACATACAAACACAGTTCAAAAAATGTATTATTTCCGAATCAGAGAAATTTGAAACAGAAATTCATCGAAATTTCAATTCCGAGTGTTTTTGACGATTGGGATGTTTGCTCGCTCTATGCTTAGTATAAGAGAAAGTAAAGAAAGTCCCATCTAAATGGATGAACCTCCATAGAGGAAAAGATCTAAATAAGGAAGAAAAGGGTCGCTGTCCTATTTCTTACTCCTTAGCCATGTTTTCGCAACAGAAACTTCGTAAACAACCTTTCGCTGATAGATGTACGTGTGGGGATTCTTAAGACTGAAAAACAGCCAATTTCTTAATCTCAGTGTTGTCCTCTACGTGATCTAACATTATTAGATTTTTTTCTCCTCAAAGTTTTGAAGGCTATTATTTTCAACTGCAGAAAAAATAATAAATAATACTTCTCTTCATCATTTTTTTCCTTATAGTTAAAAGTAAGAAAAAATTACTAGATTATTAATTCTCTTTTGCGAAATAGAATCTGTCTATGTAAAAAGATAATCAAAAGCTCATTTTAATTTTATAAAACTTATTATACCAGGCTATTTTTTTAATTCTTTATAGATTTTTGTGGTATCATTAAGGATTTTTGATTCAGATATTTTTAAAACTCTTGATATAAGAATTCCATGATTATTGTTTTTATACTTCAATTTTTTAAGGCTTACCTCTAGACAGTCCCAAAAGGGATAAAAAAAGAGCTCTTTTCTGGTTATAATACTTTTAGTTTATTAATGAACAAAATGGCAATCATTATTCAACTGAAATCCCCCAAGACCCATAACATCCTGATGCAATATGGATAGAGTAATGCTTTATCAGAAGTGTGTGTGTGTGTGTGTTAATTCCATTAAAACCAAATTTACCAAGTTTAAGGTAAAGCCCATCCATGTTAACTTTCTGATCAGTGAACCATCTGTCACATGTATTGAATTTCGAACAATCTCAATCTTAAAAACAGTGTTACTATTGATTATCCCAAAAATACTTTTATTTAAACAATTAAGGGCATGTGTATCAAATTTCAATAGATTTACTCAAGACATATTAATTTTACGTTCATCTATCAGTTTGATATATATGTTTACACCCTTAACATCTTTTCCCCCGTCCTAGTCAGAAATTTGGTTGATTCAATCTATACATTTATTAACCAGTAAGAAAAATGTGCCCTAAATTCGCGTCTACCTCCCTTAGCAGAATGGAATCCCATATCGGTTGGCCCGTTTATTATAAACGTTCAAATGATTTCACCCTCCTTTCCTTGAGAAATTAGGTTAGTATATAATTAATCAAACAAAACTTTTAGAAGGGCAATCATATGAAATCAGTTTCTTCATAATCACTTCGGCGTTACCAAATATATGTCGTTCGATCATGATCGCCAATCAAGGGCTTCAATTTATAGTTTATTTCGAACCAATTGCTCAAAAAGCAATAAAGAAGTCAAGAGAGGGATATGTGGCGTCATCTTTCAGAGCCAGCATGTATTCCTTGCTATATGCTAATCCTTTTATATGTCTAGGGCTGCGATTGCCTGGTGGAGAGGACTCAGTTTGCGAACTGTAGGATTTTAAGTTCGGGGCTCGATTCTACCGAATAATCGTTGTGTAAAGCTGTTTGTTTCACGTTAAATTTCGTCAGGACCAAACTTCTTCCCGTTGGTGTGGTGGGGAGAGGCGCGTGCCAGCCCAGTTGTCATCCTCGTCATCTAAACGTGGTCCAAAACTACGAGGACCGTCCCATCCTAATGTTGCTTTACCTAGAGACATTAATATAACTAAATAAACTAACTGACTTTTGTATGTCCAATTAATCTTTGGTCATTTTCCTCTTCAGCAGTTGAAGTTACACTTTTCAGTTTGAAATTAGTTTCAAAATTCGGATACCAAAAATGAATAGAAAATTGTCTTTTTAAGTTATATATTTGTCGATGAATTAAAAAAAAATAATTTTTTTTATTTAATTCTTCTAATTTTTTTTACTTTGAAACGTTATATTAATACCTCTCGTATGAGAAAGGAAATCTGCTCATGCATATGAAAATTTTCTTTTATTCTCTAGTCATACCGTCAAATCCCCCGATTTAAATGTAATTTTTGAAATTTACATTAAATTATTTCTAAGAAATTTCTTTACACATTATGTTTGTAACATTTAATGAAAATATGTACCATTATGATTCTCTGTTAGCGCGTTGTGAAAAAAATCATATTACAAATGAAAAAAAAGCAAAGATAAATGGAAGCCTACAATAATAACAGAAGCACGGCTTTTCGAAGGGTCACTGGTTTGAGATCCAATAATTGGATATTATTTAAGCTAATAGTCTTATTGTATTCTGAATCTATCAACGAAAAGCTTTTTCCTTTGTAAATCAAGCACTGGCCCTCAACCCTAATAATAATTCATTTCTCTTTTATTTAATTTTCTTCAAATACTATTAACAGGTATTTTTTCTTTAATATAATTCCAATAGAATTATTTTATCATTGAAAAAAATGCAAAAGTGAATAACATTTTTTTTTTTTTTTTTTGAATTCAAATCATAAGACCTTGAATCTTTAAAAAATTATTAATGATTGAATGAAGAAGGGAACCTTCACAAATCATTATTTTAGCTTTTTCAAACACAACAGAACATTTGGTTGAAAACAAGCTTTACAGGTAACAAGTACTAGTCACATCTATGGTAATGGTGGTACAAAAATGTGCCATTGATCAAATGACATAAGCTGGTTTATAGTACACAAGAAAATTAATAAACTTTTGTTGTGGGACCAGTAACCAACAGACAGTAACTAGTTGTAAGATGAGTAATCCTGTAAACTAACATTTGGCTGAAAACAACCTTTACAGACACTAAGTATTATTCATATCTATGGTAATGGTGGTACAAAAATGTACCACTGACCAAAAGATATTAGCTGGTTGGTGGTACACAAGAAAACTAATAAACTTTTGTTGTAAGACAAGTAACCAACAGACAGTAACCAGTTGTAAAATGAGTAATCATGTAAACTAACATTTGGCTGAAAACAAACTTTACAGGCAACAAGTACTAGTCATATCTATGATAATGGTGGTACAAAAATCTACCATTGATTAAATGACATTAGCTGGTTCATGGTACACAAGAAAATTAATAAACTTTTGTTGTAGGACCAGTAACCAACAGACAGTTACCAGTTGTAAGATGAGTAATCCTGTAAACTAACATTTGGCTGAAAACAAGCTTTACAGGCAACAAGTTTTAGTCAATCTACTGTGGTACAAAAATGTACCACTGATGAAATGGCATTAGGTGATTAGAGGTACAAAAGAAGTAAACCAAAAAACGTAAAAAATACAAAATGCTCTTATGAAATATAACAGAAAATCTCAAAAAGAGCGCTATAATATAAGTTATAAAAGTTTTAGTTATAAAGTAATAGTTAATTTTTATTATATAACTATTACTTATTTTTTTCCTTTATATAAAGATTACGTAACTAACAAATTTCTCTAAAGATATATTTATTTATATACATTTCGAAACCTTTGCAATGCCATTTTTTATTCCAGCATTTTATTTCCTGAAACATTTTATGGTGTCTAGACGGCGGTTTAAGAAAAAAAAAATCAAAATTCTTTCAGGGTTCAATTAGCCATGTCGAATGGATGTTCAGCATTTGATCAATGTCTATTCGATAAAAATAAGCTGCGAAGGCTTAAAAGTTTTATGTCTCTTTTTCTTCCTACTTGGCTCACTGGGAAAAAACGCAAATAAGATCTAAAATGAGTTCTTCATTTTGGGTAAAGGGATAAATAAGTATGAGAAATTCCAGTGTCTTTTCTGAGATTGTATATTTACAAAACACACAGGGTTTTGTTTTTTTGAAATGTTCCACTGTTTTAATTAAAAGTTGTCTTTTTTACTTTCTTGCATTCAAGGTAAACAAAGATAAAGTATTGTAATCGTTGAAAAATTCGAAATGCAGATTTAGACGATGCTTTAATTTTCAGACTTCCCAGAGTTCGAAAAATACATTTTTAGAATTATACATATCTGTGTGGCTACGATAATTCAAAATTATGTTGAGCAAAACAAATAAATTTAGATATATGAACTCATTTGCATAATTTCTGTAAAATAAGAACAACACTAAATCAAAAGGAAGAAACTTCGCCGACTTTTCACCGAATTATTAATGTTTAATAATAAATTTTTTCAAAACAATTAGATGCTTAAAATATAATTTAAATCTAAAAAGATAAGAAATTCTTTAAGACATTTTATGTCTTTGGTAGGAACTTTGGTGGGAAAGGGAAGAGGAAACACTATGACAGTGAAATATGCCGATTCTAGAATAACAAACATAATTAGTCGTTGTCATAACTAGCAAAAAGAAAAAAAAGAAATATTTTCACAGTGACTAACTTGCAAATTTTCTTCTAATGGGATTTATAATGTGATTTGCAATTAACTTTATTTTCAGTTCAAAATTGATAATTACATTGCGCACAAAATATGCTGTTGTAGTACACTGCTCAAAACAATTAGGGGAGCACATGGTTTTAACAGAATTACGCAAAGCTGTCTACGAATAAATAATATAAAATGAATTATCCATTAATTACAGCCTGCCAGGAAACGGAAGAAGAAAACTTTATATGCAAATCAGAGTTCATGTCGTCAAAAACCAGAAAAAGGAGATAAGGCCAGAAATCGGGATGTATCATAAAAGTCTGTTTTATTGCCATAACTGTGAAATTTGATTGCGCAATCTTTCTGTTTTTGAGACAAGCTTATGAAATGTCTGAACAGCGTTATTTACCGGAATCCATGTCATGGCGTGTCATAGGCCGACTGGAATCAGGCCAAATACAAACGATTGTCGTTGAAACTGTTGGAGTCGCCAGAAGTGTTGTTGCAAGGCTGTGGAATCGATTCCAAGAAACAGGAAATGTTAGATGTCGACCAGGGCCAGGTCGGCCACGCGCCACTACAGCAACTGATGACCGGTATATACTGTTAACAGCCCGTCGAAACCGAACAGAGAATGCTACTCAGCTGCAAAGACAGTTGTTCTTGGCAACAGGACGAAGGGTGTCCAGTCAAACAGTACGTAATAGGCTTAATGGGGGAGGGCTCTATGCACGTAGGCCAATGGTCTGCATTCCGTAGACTCCACGCCACCGTGCGGCCCGAAGAAGATGGGCTGCTGAACATCGAGATTGGCAGCAACATGATTGGAGCCAAGTGCTGTTTACAGACGAGTCCCGATTCAGTCTGGAGTGTGACACTCGACTTGTTCTGGTATGGCGGGAGAGGGGCACTCGAAATAACCCCGCATTCGTTCGTGAAAGGTCACAATACAGACGAGCTGGTTGGATGGTATGGGGTGGAATCAGCATAGGCGGACGTACGGACCTGCATATCATTCGGAATGGCACTTTGACGGGCCGCAGGTATGCAGACGAGATACTGCGATCTCATGTCATCTCTTACGCTGGCGCCATTGACGATTCCTTTATTTTTCAGGATGGTAATGCCCGACCGCATAGAGCTCGTCTGGTGGAGAACATGCTTGAAGCTGAAACAATACAGCGTATGGAATGGCCAGCGTGCTCTCCTGACCTGAATCCAATCGAGCATGTTTGCGACGTGCTCGGACGACGCATTACTTCACGGCCAAGGCCGCCTGTGACTATTCCAGACTTGGAGATTGCACTTCTTTAGGAATGGAACATTATTCCCCAAATTCTGATAGATAACCTCATTGCATCCATGGCAAACAGGTGTGCAGCAGTCAGCTGTTCGAGGAGACCACACGCCCTATTAAAACTCATGCCTCATGTCTATTCAGAGCCTTTTTTTTATCGTTTACATGTAACCAATTTGTTGCCCTAAATCATCCTTTCATGTTTTTTCCATATTTTCAAAGAATTAAAGCTTAATTCCACATTGTTTTTATTTTTTTTTCTCTGTATTGTGCATGGATACGCGTGTACTATCCATTATATGCCAATACGTGGCTGTATCGCACGGTATTCTTTTATTACTCTCCTAATTGTTTTGAACAGTGTATATATTCATGAATTTGTTTTAAAAGGGGAGGATGAAAGAGTTATAAATCCAAAAATCTTGAAAATTGCCCCCAAAAATTAAGAACGAAAAAATTTAAAATTTCTTGAATGCTAATAAATACGTAAAAAATTATGTCAAGATAAATCTTTTTTTATTAATAACTAACTCGGATACGCACTCCGTGAAATTAAAATTCTTCCGTGTATAACATTTTGAATATAAAATCTAATTTTCTACAAAATTTTATAATGCACTTAATCGTTTTTTTATCATCACATCACTTGAATAACTGCTCTTAAGCTTTAATCACTTTTAATCATTGAAGAGGAAGGGTATGTATATATATTTTTTCTTTCATTTCTTTTACGCGCCATTAAATAAGTATTTTAAATCAATAAAAAATTTCTTAAAGATATAAAGCGGAAATTTAAAAAATAATGGAAGATTATATCGGAATTTTTCTTATAAGCATATGTCAAAATCGACTGCGTTAACGTTTAAAAGAATTAATAACAACTTAAGAAAAGAAAATTGCATATAAAAAAATTAGTAATATTGAAAAAATTAAAATTATGAATCCTGAGTTGGTATCAAAATATTTTTTCTAAAATAAATTTACACTTAATTTTCAGGAAAAAAAACTTACAGCATTTTTGGTAATTTCTAAATGATTAATTACTTACTTAATTTTAAAGTTTGAAAAATTGTTAGAATTTTTTTTCTTGTCTCAAAAAACAAGAGTTCCAAGTTTCCAGTCGGTTAAAAGATGTAGAATGTTCATTTATCTATACATACCTATATTCATTTATATATAAATAAACAGATCTTAGAGAATTTTTCTATAAGCCTTTGCACTCCGATGGTGCCTCTGACTCACCATTCAATATTGGGCATCATTTTGCCGTTTTATTTATTTAGTTTTCAAATATAATTGTTAAAAACGCCTACATAATGGTTAAGAGATGTCGATTAATTTTTCAAAGAAATTCGACTTAAAAGATTTATGTATATTTATTTTTCATAGCAATAAACAAATCTTTGTATTATGTGAAATATTTTGCATCTAATTATTTTTCGGGATGCAATGGGTTTAAAAAAAGCTAACCTACATTTTTATTTTATGATTCTATAATTGAGACTACATTTTTACAGCAATACTAATATTTCTATGTCTTTTTTTTAAGAAAAGCGAATCACAGATCAATAAAATTCATCTTTTTTGTTTCTTTAAACCGCACAACCGCATCATTTTGATTATTTTTGAATTAAAATTTAATAACCCTAACATTCGTTTGGTTTTTCTTAATGTATTCTTCAAGAAATTCATGCTGGCGCCCTGGCCAGGGGTGTGGGCGTCCGGGTTTACCGGTGATGTGGGCGTCCCGGGTTCGAGTCCCGGCTCGGGCATGGTTATCTATATGTAAGGTCAGTGAATGTGCCCCCGCTCCCTGTTAAAAGGGACTGTGCAAGCGAATGTAATGATTGAGTAGTTGAGTCGTATTCTTAGCCCAAGTGGGCGCGCGTGTGTAATGATATTTTAAATCCTAATTAAAACCAATGATTTTCTATATATACAGAGTGATTCAAAACAACGTGGACAAACATACATGGTAGATCAGTCATACAACAAGGATCAAAATACATTCATACGCATACGAACATAAGGTTTCAAATGCCTGTAGAGGGCTCTAGGGCCACGAGAGGACGTTGCGATACACACACGACCTGAGTAAACGGATATTGTCTTCATTCGAGCCATGGATGTGTTGGGTGTAACATGGCCACTTACACACACCACGAAATGGCTGATATGCACTTAATTTACGGCATGGCCAAATGTATCGACGAGAAGCCTTGCGAATGCATCGTGCGAAATATTCTGATAGAAATGTGCCTAGCCGCTCATTCTTTGCCACTCTGTATCGGCGATTATGTGAAACCGGCTCGTTTGGCGTGCACAAGCTGGATACTGGTCGCCAACGAACAACTCGGACAGTTGATGCTGAAGAAAGGGTTCTCCAAGAGCTGGAACGTAATTCTTCAACAAGTATACGATTTGTACCCCGAGAGACCCATATCCCCCAAGCTACCGTTTGGCGCATTGTACAAGACAAAGGACTACATCCTTATCATTTACAATGCGACCAGGCACTGGAACTGGGAGACTACAACAAACGTATGGATTTTGCGCGGTGGTTTTTGCAAGAAAATGCTGCTGACCAAAACTTCGCAGCAAGTGTTCGCTACACGAATGAGACTACCTTCTCATTAGAGGGTGTGATGAACTTTCGCAGCCTGCATACGTGGGCGGATAAAAACCTCCATGCTATACGTCTCCATGGCGCACAACGAAAATGTTCCGTAAACGTGTGGGTTGGCATTGTAGGAAACTGTTTACTTGGTCCGTACATTCTCCCAGAAAGAATTAACGGTTCCATTTATCTAACATTCTTTAAAGAGGTTCTGCCAGAAATGCTGAATGATGCTCCGATGCCTATTCGTCGACACATTTGATTTCAACACGACGGAGCTCCTGCTCATTTCAGCACAGACGTCAGAGCACATCTGCAGGCTACTTTTCCTAGCGGCTAGATTGGTCACGGTGGACCGATTGCATGGCCACCACAATCACCAGATCTGTCTTCATTGGACTTTTTCTTATGGGATTTTTAAAAGGCCTTGTCTGTGAAACACCTGTTGCAACGCCGTAAGACTTGGTAGGAAGGATCGTTTTGGAAGCAGGAAGTGTTCGAGATACACGAGGTATTTTTGAGAAGTTGCGCCGTTCCATGCAACGTAGATGCCAGGCGTGTCTCAAAGCATCTGGAAAAAACTTTGAGCATTTCCTGTAAGCTCGACATTAGTCGCATATGAGTGAGTCATTAACAATAAAATGATCAGTAATGGTTTCGTTTCTTCTCTTTATGTTATGTATTATTTTAGACACCCTGTAGTGGCTCCGGATCACAGTTGCGACCTCCTGTTCCTATGTGATATTTATCCTTGTTGTATGACTGATCTAACATGTAAATTTGGCCTCGCTGTTTTGAATCACCGTTTATAATTGACAGAGATTTATATATGCATATAAATCTCGGCCAATTTTTTTTGTATTTAATTTTTTTTCGTGCGGCTTTTTTTCTCCTAAGGCCGCAAGTTTTCATACAGCTGTAATTCCTTCACGTTTCAAGCTTTAACATCATCATCATTTATGATTTATTATCCTTTATTATGTGATTTGATGCATTCCAACTCCGAAAAATAAGTAGATATTTAAAAGAATAATATGTTTTTTTTTTTATTTTGTTCCTTTGAATTCTATCTAGTTTTATTTTCTAACACTAACTTATTTTGCTTGAAATTTAAAATAAAGGTTGAAATTCTAATAACTAAATAATTTAAAATATTTTTTTAGATTTCAAAAAGTAATATTATAAAAATTTTTATACAATATTGAAAAAAATTATTAAATTCTTCAGCGCTTCTCCTCGATAATTTTTTAACCTAAATTTGTTATATTTGTGGTTTCCACTTGTCTTCTGATTCACAACCAAGTCTGTTGTATTTGTTTGCCAAGTCTTATCCAATTAGTAAAACTTTGATACGGATGTATCAATTATACTTATCTTTAGATAATTTTATATTTTATCTAAAATTATCCTTTTAATTTAATAGATGTATTAAATTTTCAATTAAGAAACTGGTTTGCAATCAGTAAATAATTAATTTCGTTTTCAAAAAGGATCTGTTATTACGTTTAGTTACTTAGCTTTTTTTTAGTTTATGAAAGTTAAAACTGAATTATTAAGAGAAAAGATTAAAGGAAGCTGTTGTATAAACAACAGCTGCCTAAACATAATAATCTAGGCATGTTAAATTTTGTGTAAATATTGGATGAAAAAAATTTTTAAAGCATTTTTCAAGTTAATCTTTTATTTTATTTCATTAATTTTCTTTTTTCATTTTCTAGAAATAATTTATTTTACCTTAAATTAATAAATCAATGAAAAACTATCTATAAAAAACGTTTCTGCGTTATTCAAGAACTTCAGTTATGCACTTAAAAATGAATAAGATGTTATATCGTAAACACAATTTATTATCACCATAACTTTAGTCAAAAATAAATGTAGAATTTACAATATAGTTTTCTCAATGGTGTTCAACACGGTTCAACACTGAATTTTCAACATTATTTTAACAATATTAGTAATGTAATGAAAAATTATATAAATTAATTCATTGAAATAAAATTTCAAATTGCGGAAACTTTTAATAAATAACCAATATTTAATGTTATGTAAAATTATTTTGCAGTGTAGAATTTAAATTTCATTGTACTCTGGATGCTATTACATATTATGAGATGCTTATATATATTCTCAATTCTTTGATATTCACAATGTTGATGAGTCCTTTAAAAAATTTATGAGATATTTTGGTACTACTGTGCTAAACATCTACTTTTTAAAAATTAGAATTAAGAAAAAAGCCTAGTCATCTACAAAGAGTTCAGTGAGTGTTAGTTCTTTTCAGATAATAGCAAAAGATATTGAACAATATTTCCACGATGTTGACCAATATAAAAAAAATTGTTAACAGCGTATAGATATCGTAGCAACATTGTTAGGTTTTTTATATTAATAGATGCAGTAAAATAAAAAAGAAACTTCTCTATGCGATAGTTAGATGCCCTATTTACAATAGTGTCATCAAAGCGTTAATTAATGTACAATTTGCATCACTGCTTTCCCAATATTATCCATTGTAAAAAATTGTAAATGAAAAAAGGCAATATTTTTTTTCTGCGAAAGGTTGTTGAGTAAAATTTGAAATAACATCGATTATTAGCTTAAAAATTAATAATTTTACTCTTGCGATATTTTTTTTTTAAATTTCAACTCACTTTGGATACTTGTCTATATTTTACAATATTGTTAAATAGTATTCATAATTCCTATTTATTCACAATATTATTAAATATTTCTCAAGCAATTGTATGGTATTTTACGTACAACTGGCAGAAAAAAAAATGACATTTTTATACGGCAGATTGTTTTCTAGTAAATTGTTTTGGACTTATACTATAAGCTTTTAAATGCGAAAAATGAATTCAATTCTTATACAATTAAGTGTTTCAATAATGCTAGCTCACTGCTATTGTATTGATATAAGACTTTATCATGTGTGAGTGTGTATAATCGTTAGGGCTAAAATTTTATTGGGAAATTGATTGCTTACTCATACTGGAGTGAAAAAAAAAAAGGATTTATTCTGCCAAAATTAGCTTTAAAGCCTATAAAACATACAACAGTAAGTTTTAAAATGCAATTTTTAAAAATATTTAACTCTTTAATTTTTTAGATGAAGGAATCTTGAAGTGTTCGGAAGCCAAAAGTGTTGACAACAAGCCCATAACACGTGACTCTATACGTTATTGAAGCATGTAGATTTTCAGATACTTACGTTTAGTTGATAATCTTGAGTGTGAATATAAGTAAAGTTTAAAAATTTAATTATATATTTTTTTAATTTTAACTACACCATATGATCCTTTTTTTTAATATCATTATTTTCTTAACTTGAACGGTTATGATATTTGCTGTTCGAAAATTCTTATTAGACGGTACTCAGAATCTGGCAACAATTTCAGATTTAAATGTCCCTGATTGTAATATTAATAGATTAATTTAATTGTATTGAATGTTTAATTAATAAAGTAAAAATTAAAATGCGGCCAAGTTTGATCCCTTTATGCATTGCATTATGAATAGTCTTTTGTTTTGCGGTAATTTGCATTTAGAAGCATTTTATATCTGACAGTAGGAGAATTTTTAGGATCACCTGTTAGTTTATTTACTTTTTGGAAGTTCATTTATCATGATGCGAAGTAAGATAATTTTCTTTGATTTTGGCATAATTTAGCATTCAAATTCATGCCAAACTAATTTTTTCTGCTTGCGATATGTTTGATTTCTGCATTTGTGTAAATTGATTCAGATTCATGGTAAATATTAAATTGCGTAAGGAAAAACAGTTTAAAATTTCAGTTATTTAGTTTTGATTTCAGTCTATATAATTCAAAATTTTTCAGATTTTGTAATTAATAGATTTTTTTCTCTAAGAATTAGCCTTGAATTGAAAAATATTGCATCTTTTATTCTATTTATTGCTAAATAAACAGAGAAATTGTTTGATGTTTTTAAGAATATGTATTCTATTTAACTCTTAAATCTTTCCTGCTTTACTTTAGCATACCTCTTTCCTTTCGATTCATTGAAAATTTTGCTCATATCTTATGGGAAATCAATATTTAATATTCTAGTAATAACTAGGTTATAAGAAGAATAAAGTTCATAGTGTTAGCATATGGATTATATGACATATAATATTATTTTGCTCCATTAAATTAATGCATGTATTTTATATGAATGCTCATTATAATTTGGCAGTGCAATACTTTATATATGAAAGGAATAGAAAAGGAGATAAAATGTTAATTTACATACAACTTAAATGCATATTTTGTTGTTCCTAAAAGGGTATAATTTCTCAAAGATTTGAATTATAACTGATTTATACCAATATGTTTTTGTTGTAGCTAAATCTGAGTATTTTATTGCATTTTAATTTGGAAAAATAGTTCTTTTCAAATTAAAAAGGAACTACAATCTGGAATTTGTCATCATATATAATAGAAGCAAAATACTTAATTTAAATTATATTTGAATTAGAAATTATGCATTAACACTTTAGTACTAAATTTCCTAATATAATATGATTGCATTGTATATTGACATTTTTTAATGCAAAATTTCAATCAAAATAAAGTTGATGTAAACAATTGCAACAAAAGCATTCAATAGTGGCTGATGGGAAAAATAGATTAATAGTTAAAATAATTTTGTATATATATATTAATGAGATATACTTTCACAGAGTCAATTTTCTTGATTAATATATTTATAAGAAATGGAACTAAAAAATCATACTAATTTTTCTTCTGCTTGAAGTGCAAAAGAACTTTATGATTTGTTTCATTATCAAATGTTTTGATTAGATATATTTGAGGGTTCCCAGCCAATTTAAAATTCATGTTACATTTTGATATAGGTGCTTGGATATAAACCAAAAGCCATTCACTTACATTATTACTAAGTAGGTGCCATTGGGAAAACATTAGTTATATTAGAACCAGTTGCATGATCCTGGCAATTCACCATTGATAAGCATTTAATGCCAAAAATGTTTCAATATTTTTAATATTTCTGAGTGACATGAACATGTTTAAAGATATACAAATTTGAATGTATTTTCCAAAATTTGTTTTTATTCCATGATTTATTCCTTTGTTGATAATTTAACAATTATGTTTTTCTATTTATTTTCATGAAATTTTACTACATAATGATTGAACTATATAATATGCAAGATTTTTTTTCTTATTTTCTAAGATAAATGAATAAAGATTTTTATATTTATATTATGAATTTATTATTTTTAACTATTTATTATTGTTATTTTTTTACAGAATAATAATTAAATCTTTATTATTTTGCTCATATAATTCCATAAAGAAAACATTTTTTCTTCATATTAAAACTGTATTTATGCAGAAAAATTTACCACAAATGGTATTAAGATACATAAATTAATAAGAATATAACCTAGGCAAATAAATTCTGCAGTTATCATAGTCGTCCTTGTGGTGTCAATTATGATTATATTTTCTAAACTCTTATTTCATTTCTTATATGTAATACTATTTTTTCTTGTATACTACTGTAAAAGTAATTTTTTTAATTATTAATTTTTTATGGCAAGTTATAAATGTTTACGTAGTAAGTTGATTCTTATTTATTTAAAACTATATCTTTCTTAAATAGATGTAGATTAATTGAAATAAAATACCTAAATGATTCTTCTGATACTTCCTGTTATAACTTTATCATATACCAGTCAAAGTTTTGACTAAACTAATGCATTTATATCTACTTTATTTCATCTCTTGTATTAATTATATTATTATTTCCAAGGTCATCTATTTTGCAAAGTAAGCTGTTAATTACAGCTGAAATGCAATGGGAGATATGGGGTCTGCAAGTTTTTTACACATAGGGGACATTGTGTCCCTTTATGCTGAAGGAAATGTTTGTGGATTTTTAAGTACTTTAGGGTAAGCTATAGACATATGGAATTCTTTGCTTTATAATTTATATGTGACAAATTTTTTCTATTATATAAATAATTGATTTTGAATCTTTTTCAGAATTTAATACATTATTAATATTAAAGTGAAAAAATTTCAAAACTCATGCAACAATGTCAAGGAAAAATTAAAATAATAAAATTTGTTGACAAAACATAAAATTTTGTATTCAGCTTTTCCTTTATTTTTGTTAGTGTATCTTTTATTTATTTCAGCCTATTTAGTTTTTATTTGAATGCTACTGAATGTTATGAGTAGAGAGAGAACCCCCCCCTGTAAATTAAAAAAATATTATTATATATTTATTTTTTTAATTTGATAATCTGTGACAGATCTGAGATATTGTTAATAAGATCACAGTCCATTTAGATGAAGACATTTTTTCAGTATAAACAATATTTATTGATTTGTGTGTAACATATATATAAATAAAAGGCTTCTGGCCTTTATATATTTCAATCTCTCTTTACTTGTTTTCTGCATAATAATATTTTCTCTTAAGAGATAATATATTTTTGGTCACAATTAGATTTATAAATTATTTATTGAATTTTCAACACTCTGAATATATTTGATTAAAAAAATAATTGATGTATTTTAGTAATAAAATTATCAAAAATTTCAGGGTTTCTATATCAAAAATAAATGTTTAGATTAAAATTTTGCTGTTAACTTTAGTATTCTATCTCCATGTGCCTAAAATATATTTTAAAATTTTCTTAATTGAAATGAATAAGAAAATTTTTATTCCCTTTTTCCAGGCTTGTTGATGACAGATGTGTTGTTCAACCCGATGCAGGAGACCTTGCCTCTCCACCAAAAAAATTTCGAGGTTTGTAACCCATTCCATGTTCTATTCCTATATTGATTCTATGCGCTGGTAGATTGTTTTCCTTTAATTTTGCAGTCTTTCTTATATTTGTAAATTTGTATAAAATATTTCATACATATTTTAAATAAATGTTTAAAAATGTTGAATATTTTTTTCCTGATTTGATGTTTTTAGAAATATTTTAAATAACCTTTTTTTTAAAAAAATATCATTGGGGTATAATGCAGAACGAGACGGGAGAAAATATTTATTGATAATACTAAAAAATTTAGATTCACACACTACTATAGTAGTATAGTATAAGTATTAATCTTTTTTTAAAAAAATTAAGTAACTTTTTAAAGTTTCATAAAAAGGTAAATTAGCATTTCGGTTCCCTACGTGTAAAGAAATGCAGTTTTAAATTTGTGTCACGAATTTTTTTAATCCATTTATAGCCCCTATTTTGAAATGTTAGGATCACAACCTAATCCCATTCTTTTTTCATGGATGCATATGTTGATAGTAAGAAACAGTTTCATTGGACATGTAATAGAACTTTTGATAGTTGTCAATATTCTGCTGTTTCTTAAATATACCAGATTTTTAATGCTTATACTCCTAAATATGGAAATATAAAGCATTTGTGATTGATTTATTATCCAAGAGTATATTAATGAAACTTGCTTTAATAGTATTTTGCATTGTTTTAAAATGGCTATTATTATTAAATTCTGTATATATATTTTTCTTAAGTAGTTGTTTAGTACTCTAAAATTTTGATACTATATATTTACCAATTTAGGATAATTTTGGTTACATGAATAAAATTTGAATGCTGATTAAAAATAATTCATCCCCGAGTTATAAAGATATATTGAAAAATAATTATTTCATGTGTTACAATATTTACAAAAATATTAGCTTAAGCAAAATAATACATTAATTTTCTTCTGATTGTAAAAGCACAAGAAATTAAAATATTTTAATCAAACTTTTTATTTTTCTCTAATATATATATAGAGAGAGGGGGGAATTACAATATATAATCTATACATCTTTATTCAATTTTGTATACATTATCACTAATATACACTTTATAACAAAAAAAAAATAGATGTACCGCACATGAGTTGTCTGATTGAGATGAAAATTTTTGATAGGAAGATAATCTACAGAATTGTAAATGATTAAAATCTCAGAGCAATTTAATAATTTATGTCAGAGTTACTGTAACAAGTTCAATAAGGTGTTGACCTGCCTCTAGAGTGGATGCACGCTGCCACATGCCGTGGCATAGACCGATAAAGCTACCAGATGGTCTCCCACAATATTTCCTACCAAATTCACTCCAATCGTTGAACGAGGTCATCAACATTCTGTGACAGATGCAATCTTCTTCCCATCATATCCAGACGTGCTCGATGGGCAATAGATATGGCAAGCCAAGTAAGTGTTTGACAAGCTTGCAGACAGGTCATAGCAACACATGCTGTATGTGGTGTGGCATTGTCCTGCTAAAAAACCATCCGAGGGTACTGCAAAAGGCACGGTATCAAAACAGGTTTTAGGATGTTGTAGTTGTACCACTGTGCAGTAACTGTACCTCTAATGATGATCAAAGGGATCCGGCTATCAAAGGAAATGGCACCCCAGACCATAATGCCTTGTTGAGGGCCAAAGTGGCATGCAATAGTGAAAGCAGGATCCCCCTTCTGCCTAGGTGTCTCCAAACACGTCTTCAGGACAAAGTTGGAAGCGGGATTCAAACTAGGGATACTATGCGTCCCCAGTTGGCATGGACAATCACTCTGTCCTTACAATCTGTTGTGGTTCTTGGTCGACCGCTACCATCCTGACGCTGAACTCAGCCATTTTCCATCCATCCTTGCCAGCATCTTTGAATCGCCGCATTTCTTCGGCTCAAATGACGAACAATTCTACGATTTGTCTAACCGGCCTCTTTCAATACAATGATATGAATACTGCCACTATACATCAGCTAGATAAGCAGTTCTGATGCACTGATCAAAATATTCATTCATTGGGCATTAAAGTTTAACCATTTGCATATCTGGTCAAAATACTCATGCATACGAAATTTCAAAGCAATTGGATGATTGTTTCTTGGCATGTCGATTTTTTTTATAGAGTGTATTTTGTTTGAGCAATTGAAAATTATTAGTTTTAGATATAATTACAACATATTAATTATATTTTCATTAACTATAACTTCAAAGTTGCCTAGGTTTTCATATTCAAAAAAGCCAAATCATCTATTTTTATGATGCAGTAAATATGAAAATTGCCTGATGTCTCTCAGAATAACATCTGAAGAATTAACTGATTTGGAAATTCCTGCATTTAATGTTAACAGTTATTTTTCCTGTCATTTTTTGTTTATGGCTCTTACTTCTTTTAATTCCCAGTTGTCATTTGGATAGTGTCATCTATGTGCATTTTACAATATTCTTTCTTTATTTTTTTACAGATTGCCTGTTTCGAATGTGTCCTATGAGCAGGTACTCTGCTCAGAAACAGTTTTTAAAAGCAGCAAAGCAGAGTGCAACAAGTGCCACAGATGCTGTTCTTTTAAAGAAATTGCATGTATGAGAATTTTTTTGTTGTACTAACAATCTTACTCATTTTTTCTCATGATCAATGAATATGTATTATAGAAATTATATATATATATATATATATATATATATATATA
>JAOUZG010039927.1:4899311-4935574 GCA_026289955.1 Argiope argentata | reverse complement strand
ACAGTTTGTAACCTTTATATTTTTAAATTATCAGCTGTTATAATGTGAAAAAGATAATACTATAATAATTCATGTATTTGACAATTTTAAATGCATATCATTGAATAATTTGGGTTGACTGTCATTCTTGCTTATTTTCTGATCTGTATTAATTTTATGACAAAGGAGTATGAAAACTATGTTTTTTTTTTAAATTCAACATAATTTTCTTTTCTGTATTATTTAAAAATATAAGAATCTACCATGGCATCTTAATTTCTCTGCATTATTTCTAAATAACAATTTAAACCCCATCCTTTTACATGTTCATATACCAGTAACCTTGAAAATTAAAATTACCATGAAAATATGTTATTTTATCGCATTATTAATGATACAAATTTAAAATTGGGAGGATTCTAGCAATTAAAATGTTGTAAATTGATTTATAAAATGACGCATAAAATTTATTATTGGAACCAAATAGATAAAAATAAATCCCACACATATGAAAGGAAAAAAAAATGCAAAACTTGAAACGACATATTGATATATGCTAAGGCTGTGATTTTGTAGAGTTTTGAATCTATTCACATTTATCCAATAAATGATCTTTATATTTATCAAAGCATGGACAGAGTGATAAGAAATAATAGTCAGGTTAAAAAAAAAACACTAAAATCATTAATTGAGAAATAAGACTTTATGAAATTGGGCCAAAAAGTTTTCTATCTATGCAGATAAAGGCAGACATTTGATAAAACCAATGTTCTCTTGATAATGTTCTTTTTTGATGGTTGACAATAAATTTACGTTTGTTTGTTATTAATATTAAAACCTGCCTTTTTTGCAAATAAATAAATCAATAAATACTCATTTGCAAACCTTTTTTCACTGCTTAAGTTTTATTTTACAACCAAATCAGTACAATTTTTTGATTTTTCTGAAAGTATATTTCTAAAAACTACTGATAAAATTGAAAATCAGGAGCTGATCAGGTGTTATGTGTGTACATGTGCATTCCTATGTTTACATTATTGATCAAATTTTTCATTTGTGACTTATCCTTAAAAACTTTTAACTAAGCATCATTTAGAGGTTTTGGAGAAATTATGCTAACATTTTGCTAAATGACCTCATTGATATCTGGTAATTATTTTACTGGCTGTAAGTTTTTATGTACGCTTTATTAATATAAATTCTTATATTTCATAAAATATTTTCTCAATTTCATTGAAATATTTCTGTGCTATTTTTTATAACTTTCTTGAAATTGTTAACATTATTACACATAATAGAAATTTAACGTATATCTCATTAAATAGTTAAAATTGAAATGAGTAAGCATTCATTAATACATAATTTTAATCTAGTCAATAGGTTATATATTCTTATAAAAGTATTTTATTTCTTATCACTGAATTTAAAAAAAAAATCCAATTGCATTTAAAATTTATTTATAGCATGCAGCCGAATTAGAAAAGAAACAAAATGAATCTGAAAATAAAAAATTAATTGGTACAGTCATGCAATATGGAGGTGTGATGCAGGTAAGTTGTACATTTTCTTTATTAGTTATTTAGAATTGATTTCATTTTTTAATTCATATTTATTTACTATTTTCTAACATAATTTAACTTTATTGTTGTAAAAATCTATTAATGCTTAAAGTTTATCCTTTTCATTTACTTTTTCAGCTCCTCCATCTAAAGAGTAATAAGTATTTAACTGTAAATAAAAGGTTGCCAGCTCTTCTAGAGAAAAATGCCATGAGAGTGTGTCTAGATTCAGCTGGCAATGAAGGATCTTGGTTTTATATTGTGCCTTTTTACAAACTAAGATCTTCAGGTGATAATGTAAGTTTTTATCTTCGTATCATTTACTGTTATGGGGTATTTAAAATATCTTTTTATTTGTCTTAAAATTTTTGCTATTATATTAATTTTTCAAATTAAATGGTGGTTTAATTATAAAATATATCATTACAGTTATATCTGAGTAATTATCATTAAGTGCTATTATTAATGAGAGAGAAATCAAGCCTTTATCATTGCCTATATTATTTATATACATTGCTAGTTACTAATAAAAGGAATCTAACTGTCCAATATAGTTTTTTGTAAAATATTAATTGTAACAAAAAATTCTTGTTTTTTGAATTTCAATTGGTTTATTCATATTGCAATATTTTCATTTATTTTTGATAAACATTAAAAATTTTCATAGTTAAGACTTGACCACTTTTGTTATTTTCTATATATAAAGTAGTAATGAATAAAGTTTTATTTATAGTAAGCAATTCAGTTTAATAGCAAGTAAATATGAGTTTTTTCTGTTTTAATTATCATTTTTTAAAATCATTATATCTTTGTGGCAAAGTATCATTTTTTAAAATCATTATATCTTTGTGGCAAAGTATCAGTTTTATTATTAGAAAATTTGATTATATAATATTGTCCTTTACTAGCTTCAGAAAACAAAAAAGTGCCAAAAATATAAATGTTAATTAATAATTTAAAAAATCAAATTAGAAAAGGAAAAAATATATTTTATTCAAAAAGACAATTTTAATATATTTATATAGGATCATGTTTTATTTAAAAATTATAAATAAGAATAGATTTTATTAAAAAAAATATCCATGCTTTAGTGTATTCTAGATTGTTTTATGTTTTTCATAATTAATAGTCTGGAAGAAATTTTAAAATATCATCTCTCATTTTTTTAAATTCATATTTTTATGTTGCATCTTTTCATTTATATTTTTATTTCAGGTTGTTGTAGGTGATAAGGTAGTTTTAACTCCTGTTAATGCTGGTCAACCTTTGCATGCTAGTAACTATGAGCTTCAAGATAACCCAGGATGCAAAGAAGTGAGTAGTTGTACTTAGCTTTTTTTCTTAAATCTAAGATTTACCTTTGAATGTTTTAATATTTGAATTTTCTGTCCTATCCAATCAAATGATGTACTCTGTTTTAAAAATTTGTTTAAAAGAGAATCTTTAGACTATTCATATGTATATGAAAGCCACATAAATTGTAATACAAGTAATAATAGATATAAATGAATAGATTTTACTTCAGAAATTTAAAAAGATGACTATTCTCTAAATAAATTTGATTTATCAAAACTAGTCAAGTAAATTTAAATTAGTTTTGAATTATTCCTTAACATATTTTGAAGCAGAAAAATTGTTTAATCCCAAACAATAATACTAGTTAAAACATGGAATTTCTTACAATAATTGATAAAAAATTTTAAAACTGCTTATTTTTCATTGGTTAATAAATTATCTTAAATAAAGATTATTCTTAATTATTTTGAATTAATACTTGGACAAAATTAAATCAATCTGTTGAATTTTTCATAATTCCTGAATCTGATTATATGTTGCTCAATCAAATTTTATGCAATTCGAAAACTGGTTTATATTACGTAACTTCATACTAGATTGAGTTTCTTGTTAAGAATGCTTTCCCAGGTTATTTTATTTTACTTGAAATCATACTGATAAGAATCTTTTTGAAATAAAATGTTATCAAAAATTGAAGAATAATATTTACAATTTATTTTTTTTAACTGCTACAATTTTAAAAATCATATTTTTTTTATTGAGAAGTCTGATTTGACAAGAATGATTCGCAGAATTTCTTTTTTGATAAACTTTATATTCTATAAAGTAAAAGTCATCATTTGGAGTAATTATACTGTTGCATTGAGTCTTAATATGATGCTATTAACATGTATTCATAAAGTCCTATGGTGAAAATTAATTTTATACAAAAGTAATCTCTCCTTTTTAAAGACAAATCAAACATTCAATAAACTTTAACATTTTTTCTTCTCTTTTGTAGTAGGGATTGTTTTCCATAAATTCAAATTAAATATTGCTTCATGTTTGACTATTGTTCGTTCATTCTTATACTTTAGGTCAATGCAGTAAACTCTAATACTTCTTGGAAAATATCTTTATTCATGGAATATAAAGAAAACATTGATGATGTACTAAAAGGAGTAAGTTATAATAGGGTTTTTTTCCATCAGTAGATATAATATTTAACTGAAGCTAATTTTACTTTAATTCATAAGCTTCAGTGGAAAAATTTTATTTATTTTGGAAATGCCTTGTCTCCTGACTGTTGTTATGGTTCACTTTCAAACATGTTATGTTGAATGGCAATAGGAATTTTTTAATAATGAAGTAAATGCTAATTTTTAACTATATGTGTGAATTTTTGTAATTTACATGGCTTTATTTTTATATATTGATTTTAGAGGCTTTTAATAATTAAATATTTGATTTAACTGATTTATTAAGAGCTGCATTAAAAAAAATTCCCATTGAAATACAAAAATTTGCTGTTTATACATTCCTTTTCTATTAGTTGTAATAATTTATATTAATAGCTTTTGAATTTTACTCTATCATGTTGATTTAGAATCAGTTAAAACATTTTAAAATGTTTAATGTCTGTATATTTCTAGGCATATATCTCTGCATCAATATTTTTGTTAAATTATAATATGCTTTTATATGCAGAATTGATGTTTAGTATTTATTAAATAAGTAAGACCATATTCGATTGTGAAATGCTAAGAAATCATTAAATTGAAAATTGATTCTTTTCTTTTTTTCCTATACTTTTGTTTCCACAAATTTATTTTTTAAGCACTGTGCTATGATTATTATTTCTGTCTTTTTTTAGGGAGATGTGGTTCGATTATTTCATGCTGAGCAAGAAAAGTTTCTCACAATGGATGATTATAAGAAAAATCAGTATGTTTTTTTAAGATCTACTGGTCGTACCACTGCTACAGCTGCAACAAGTTCTAAAGCATTGTGGGAAGTAGAGGTTGGTTCTGCTATATATCTGATATGTATAAATGAATGTTTGGCTGCAAATTTTTTTTCTATATTTTGTTACTGGTTACGAGAAATGTATGGAAAAAATTGTTATTATTACTGACTTGTTTAAATGAACTTCATTTCATGCTTATTGGTTTCTCACATTAATTTTAAACTTATGCTTGAATGGGAATACCAAAGCTGTGACCAAAATATAAAAACATGAAGTCAATTTGAATTTTACTCTAAGGAAAGAAAAAAAAAAAAAAAAGGTTTTTTAATAGAAGGGATAATTGAGGAAACATATATTTCAACATATTTGAAAATGTGTGGCATTTTTTGAAAGCATACAGAATGAATAAGTAAATTTTTTTGTATACATTTTAAAAGTTTTTTTTGAAAGAAAATATAAAATACCTCCATCATCAGAATGAATAAGGACTTTTTTGTGCATTTTAAAAGTATTTTTTACAAGATAATATTATCAAACACTCGATCACTAAAATTTTGCTTCATGGTCAAAAGGCTCATGTACTAGTAAGGAAATATGATATTCAACTTCTTTATTATTGTAATCAGTTTTCTCTATTAAAAAAAAGCTCTGATTGCCCCTAGTCTATTGTGCAATCTACTCAATCCTAAAGTAAATTCTAAATCCTAAACTCGTAGGATTTAGAAATTAATATAATATGAAATTAATAATACTTGGTCCTCAGTTGGTTTGATTATAAAAGATATTAAAAAAACAGGGTGTTTCTTCTGTTTTCATCAATGGTATTTCAGGTGAAATGACAGTTGTAGTCATCTTAAATCTTATTTCTTCATCTATGTTTAAATTATTTGAAAAAAGTTAGAATTGTTAAATTAAGCTTTATTTTTGCTCTCATTTTATAGTAAACATTTAGTATAATCTAATGTGAAAATTTTTAGAACACAATATTGAATGGATGTTTATTGATGTTAATGATATAATAATTCTGCACAAATTAGTATTTACTTCATCTTAAAATAATAGAAATATTGTGTGTGTATAATTATTTTATCTTAATGTTTTGTTTTGTTATTGTATAACTTTTTTACCTTATGCAAAAAGCATATGTTAGTTTATTAAACTACAATATATACAGATTTTCTTTAAATGGTATTGAAATTTGCTTAAATAAAATTGAAATAACTTGATTTGCTTCCATCTTCAATTGTGATATACAGTGGTTAGGTTATATTTAGTTATAAAAACAAATGGAAGATTTCACAATGGTAATGAAAGTCATAAGTATTGAAGCTTATAAATTTATTAATTCATCATTCTTTTACTTTGTCGTTTACTTCTATTCGTAGTCACAACAGCATACTCAAATTGTTTATTTTTATATTAATACTAACCCATCAAAAGAAAATTGTTTTGATGACATTATTGTTCAACCATAAGCTGTATTATTTTTGCTTCCTTTTGATATTTATGATAAAGATACCTGAACTTACATAAATGCTATATAGACTTCAGAATATATATATATATATATATATATATATATATATATATATATATATATATATAATTTTCAATAGATGCTATGATATTAATGGAATGTTTAGTGGCTTGTTTTCTCCCCCTTCTTTTTTTCCCTTTCAGAATCTTTGCTTTATTAATTATTACTGTATTAAGTTTTTTTTTAATCTTTCATAATATTTGCATGCCTTCTCTCTCATAAAAAAGAATCAATTAATCTCTTGTCAAAAAGGGGCTTAATTATTCTCTTGTCAATTATAGCTTGAAACATATTATATGAATGAAAACAAGTCTGTTGAGATAGGCTGCAATAGAATATTGCCCTGTGATGTATTAATTGGTTATTGAATTTGAAATAATGATAGATTAATCTTTAAATACAAATTTAAAATTTTAATGACCATTTTCTATAAAATTTGATCCTAATTGTTAAATTTTAAAAAAAGTTTTTTTAATGTCTTTTTTAGTTAAATCGTATTGAGAACAGCAGCATATCTGAAAATTAAAATATCAAAGTCCATGTATTAACTCTTTGAATGTCAAATTATTTAATCACTTATGTTTGAAATTATTGTCAAATAGTATTAAAATATTAAAAGATATTAAGAAATTCTTTTGATAAAAATTCTTTTTAGGTGGTGCAACATGATCCATGCAGAGGTGGCGCTGGTCATTGGAACAGCTTGTTTCGGTTCAAACATTTGGCTACAGGTCACTATTTAGCAGCTGAAGTAGATAATGATGATACACCAGATGTCATGCGAAATAAGCTTAGAGGAAATGCTAGCAATAATGTTTACTGTTTAGTAGCTGTTCCACATTCTACTGACATAGCTTCAATATTTGAATTGGATGCAACAACATTGACCAGAGGAGATGACTTAGTTCCACAGTAGGTGTTAAACAACATATTTTTGCTATTTAAAAAATATTTAATGGTGTAAGTTATATATAACATTATTTGCATAGATGAATCTCCTATTAAGCAGACTCGACAATTTCTTAGGGCCATCAGACTAAGAAGTGGTTGCCTGTAGATTGAATAAAGAATCTTATTTTCCTTGTTGTCATATGAATAAGTTTGTAAAACATAGATTTCTGTGAATGATAGAATATTAAATTAACATTAATTTTATCATATATAATTGGTCCAATTCCTGTATGCTTCATTATGTTTGCACAGCTATTAAAATATTTATAGAATTGAACATCTGCTTGAATAATATTGTTGGATGTCAGGCAATCTATATTCATTGATAAAAATATATTCACAGAACTAATAAAATAAAGAGTATTTATTTTATTTACAATAATTCATTGACATATTAAAAAAGTGCTTAATAGAGAATTTGAATTAGTCATTTAATTAAAAGAGAAGCATCATGATACATATTACCTAGGTCTCAAAATACTTAATTTGATCACTGATAACTCAACATTAAGGAAATATTCATTTAAGTAATTATTAGCTCAAATATTTTATTATATCAGCAGCAGCAACAACAAAAATCTTGTGTATCTAATGAATCTATGTTAAAAATAAAATTATATTTGCTTCATTATTCAATTATTATTAAAATATCAATTGTTTATAATATGAAGGAATGCATTTGCAATTTTTTGAATTCATGTAACAAAATTCTATAAAAAGAACTTTTTGTTAGTTTGCATATGAAAATATTTTAATTTGACAAAGTACCAATGATTATAAAATAATTATAATATGGAACATTATTTTATTTAATATTCTAAATATTTCCAGATCTTCATATGTACGATTGCGTCATTTGTGTACTAATACTTGGGTGCATAGCACAACTATACCTATTGATAAAGAAGAAGAAAGACCTGTGATGTCAAAGGTATTCTGTTTTAAAATTTCTAATGATTTGAATCTATTTTTTCTATCAATTTCGAACTGTGTCAGCAATAATAATAGTATGTTTATTATTCTTTGTAAATTGGATAATACAGGATAATTCTTTATTGAAATGAAATTCAAGTTGTTTTCATTACTATCAGTAATATTTCATCTTGGTTTTTCTTCAATTGTTGATGATGAAAAAAGGAAAAATTGACTTATTTTACAATACTGGATAAATGCCAGTATAAAACAATTTTGAAAGTTTGCTGTATTCATAATTAATGTTTAACTTAGAATCAAATGATAGTAAAAAATATTAAATTATGTGATTATTTACGTATTATTGCTCATTAATGTAATATAATTGGCTGTATAAAGACAGGCTTATTTATAGACTGAAAATTATAAAAATGTGTAATTCTAAGAAAAGTCTGATGTCAGACTTAAAACATTATATCTATCAAAAATTTTAAATGTAAAAATGTTTTGTTAAAGAAGCCATTAAAATAGTTATACAAAATATTTGAAATTTTTAGCCACTGTTGACCCTGATAAACCAACTGTTGGTCGAAGATGGCTACTTTGTTATATATATATACACTGGCTTAATGCAAACATCATTATCTACAAGAATCTTTGGAAATAATATATTATATTTACCTAAAAAGGAACGCTCTAAATTATTAAATAATCATAATAACTAATATGATGATAATAAGTCATTGTTATAATAATAGTTATGTGAAGCATTACATTTTGTTGTAATTCTGTTGATAGATTTGATTAGATTTTGTTTTAATGTTTTGATAACATTTATGTGAATCATTAGATTTTGTTGTTGTTGCATAATAACAGGTTGTAATTCTGCTTAAGTTAAATCATAGTTTTTAACCTAAGCAGAATTTCAGCCTGTTTTATTGTTACAGACCATTTTTTTCTATGTAATTTGAAAAACATAATAGTAACGATTTTTGATACAATTCTTTTAAATATATCCATATTATTTTAAAAATACTTAAATATGTCAAATATCTAAATATATCCATATTTTTTGCTAAAATATGTCGTATATTTAAATATTTTTAAAAGATAATAAAAATAATTAATTTTCCTGATTTATTTTAATAGAATATTAATAAGGTGGTTTTTGTAAGTGATCCGGATAATGAATAATGATATAAGAAAAATCTTTTTGAAATTATTATTATTACTTTGGAATTATTAGTTGTCAATATCATCACTTAGGTTGGGTGTGCTCCTATCAAAGAAGACAAGGAAGCTTTTGCCATTGTTCCTGTTTCTGCTACAGAAGTTCGAGATTTAGATTTTGCAAATGATGCCTGCAAAGTACTTGATTCTATCTCAGGAAGTTTAGAGAAAGGCCAAATCATTCAGAATGAGAGGAGGTATGTTAATATAAAGATGAGACTACTGAGGAATAATTTATCTTATTTTTTAAATCTTTCCTTCTATAAATATCTTCAATAATATTTTTACTATATTTTTGATAATTCTACTGTTGTATAACATTATATTCCAAAAGTTGTAATAAAGTTTTTTTTTTTTTTTTTCAGATTTGTCACACAACTTCTTTGTGAAGTTATTTATTTTGTTGCAATGAAAGAAAATGATCCAAAGAAGCCTGATCCGTTAGACTTAGTTGTTTCTCATCCAAATAGAGAGCGCCAAAAGCTATTAAGAGAACAAAACATTTTAAAGCAGGTTTGATATTAATTTTTTCTAAGAGCAATGTTTCCTAAACTTGTTTGGTATAGTAATTTCTATTTTGTTGTAAATAATTAATTTTTTCACCCAAATTTTAGTTATTTAAAATTCTTCAAGCACCATTTAATGACTGTAATGATGGCCCTATACTTAGAATGGAAGAACTTAGTGATCCTCGCCATGCTCCCTTCAAACATATTTGCAGACTTTGTTATAGAATTTTGAGATTGTCTCAACAAGATTATCGTAAAAATCAAGTATGCTGTTTTAAATTTCTCTAATATAATTTGCCAAATATTTTCATTTTGTGTTGAAAATCAAAAATATTCTATTGTTTATAAAATTGTATTGATTCTACTTGAATTTAAAATTAAAAATCCTATCTTTAAAATTATTTTTTCTTTTTTATAAAACTGATTGCATAATATAAAATTATATATTTTGTAGTTTTTTAAAATTACTTCATACTTATTTTTGCGCTATCTGGTCACAGAATACATCTCAAATTGAGTCCTTTGAAAAAAAATTCTTTGTAAAATAAAACTTTAAATCAGAAATTTTTTTCTGAATGTATCAGATTGGAAGACAAATTTTATTCCCTTTAAAATGCTAAGTTGAAAAGTGTTGAATTATTACTTTACTTGTACAGTTTCTTATTTTCATTGGAATGGTAATTTAAACAAATACCTCTATTTCATCTGAAGAAAGTTCCCATTTCTTTATCTTTGTAATAAACTTTTTTCTTTCTATGATTTAAAAAAACATTCTTGTTTTAAATACATTTTAATGTGATTTGTATTTAAATTAACCATTAAATAACCATTAAAATTGTATTCTCTAATAATTTTTGTTATTGAAAATTAATTTTTTTAAATTTAGAGCTTTTAAGTAGTTTTATAGAATAATATTAACTTGAAATGATCTGATATCTTTTAAATAATGAAGACTTTTAAATTGAAAATTTAATTATCATCATTTAATAATCATTATTTATTATACATTTCTAATATTTTTACTGCAACTTTTGATGTACAGTGATTTTGAGCTTAATAATTTAAAGTAAAATTTTTTTTAAGGAATATATTGCAAAATGGTTTGGATTCATGCAAAAACAAATTGGCTATGATGTATTAGCTGAAGATACTATCACTGCTTTATTACACAGCAACAGGAAACTACTGGAGAAACATATCACTGCTGCTGAAATTGAAACATTTGTCAGTTTAGTTCGAAAAAATCATGAGAGCAGGTGAAACTTCATTATTAATTTATTTTTATTCTTGTTAACACATAGATGATTAATGTTTACTTTTTTTTTTCATTTGTAGTTCTCTTGTAATATTTAAGTATACTGTGCTCTTAAGATTATTTAAAAATTACATACTGTCCTTCAGAAGTAAATTTTACCCCCGTTTAAATCTCTTAAAAGAATAAGCTTTCTTATAATGACATTTTTTTATTTTTTAATGTTTTTTAAAATGCTTTTTTAGGTTCTTGGATTATTTATCTGATCTTTGCATATCAAACAAAGTAGCCATTCCAATTACTCAGGAACTAATCTGTAAAGCTGTATTGAGTCCAAAGAATTCGGACATCCTAATAGAAACAAGGTTTGTTGATCTTTTAAAATTTTCTTTATTTTTGAAAGAATATTATGTAAAGTAAATACTTGAAGTTTTTTCACTATAACATAACATATTCTTTCAATCTTTTAAAATTATTTAGAATGGTAAGAACTCAATTAGAGGTTGAAGTTGAAGTTGAGAGTCAAAATGGAGAAGTTGAGCCAATGGTAACTATTGAAGAAGAGGAGGATGTTGTCTTATTTTGGGATAATGGTCGTAAAAGCAAAAGTATTCGAGAACTTGCTGCTGGTGCAATTAATGGAAATAAAGAAGATCAGTCTATCCTCTCATATTATAGGCAAGATGCTTTTTTTCTCTCTAAAAGATAAAAAGTTAATGTATTGCTCAGTTCAGGGAATATTTATAATAGATTATCACATCTAAAGAGGTACACATAACGTTGTTTAGAATCTTTTAGCATATTTCAAAAGTCACTTTTAAATTCATTTTGCAAGTATCATAATTAGTGACTTGAAAAATCCTAAAGAAAAATTTTCTTTCCATGTTTATTTTAAACTAATTTATTTTTCTGTTTTATTAATCTCTGTTCTTTGGATAATTAAGTGAATTTTATAAATGCAAGAACTGAAATCTTCATTATTTTATTAAAACATGAATTTTCATATATTTCAACGATTACGATTGTTTATTACCATTTATATTTTATTTTTGATTTTCTAGCTTGAGGGAAAAAAAAATGAAAATTTAGGATTTTGAAATCCTTTTGTTTATTATTCTCTAATTCTAGAATGGATAGTAATAATAATCATTTATTTCCATGGTTAAAAATATGTAATGGGATGAAAATTATTTTTAATGATTTAATTATTTTAAGTATGCAGTTTGGGATGGATATCAATCATATTTATTTACTTTTTTAAGAAATTCTATGCATTTTATAGGCATCAGCTGGACCTTTTCTCAGGGATGTGCCTTGATCGTCAATATCTGGCTATAAATAATTTATCACCTCATTTGGATATAGATCTGATTCAAAAGTAGGGCATATTTTTTTAAAAAAAATATTTTTATACATATTTTTTAATAAATAACTTTTTAAAAATATTTTAACAAGTTATTTATTTTTAAATAATTTTAATTTTTCCAGATGTATGGCTGACGAAAATTTGCCATTTGATCTAAGAGCTGCATTTTGTCGCCTTATGCTTCACATGCATGTTGACAGGGATCCTCAAGAGCAGATAACACCTGTGAAATATGCTCGCCTGTGGTCAGATATTACTCAGAAACTTTCCATTCAAGAGTAAGTCTTGCAAATAGCTATTTGAGAATACTAAAAATGTTCAGTTAATTAATAAAAAATAAAAATATTTAAATTGTATCTACCCCCATTGCATTCATAATTTCATAAATGCTCTTCATTTTCTCTCACAGCCTTTTTTAAAGCCATATCAATTTTAATATTGAATCTGAGACTATTAAATATGCAACATCATTTTCATTGTCTTTTAAAAAGATTAAATTAGATTTGTCTGCTTACTAAAGGATTTTGTGTATTTCACTTTTTGTTTCAGTTATGATGCCAATAAACATCCAGATCCAAATAAGGAAGCTGTTAGAGCAAAGTTTGCACCTACTATAGGTTTTGTTGAAGACTATCTTTGCAACGTTGTGGGACATATGTGGTCTTTTGCTGATCGAGAGCAAAATAAATTGACTTTTGAGGTAATTTTCTGGTCTTTAGATAATTTTTATTAATTTTTGTGCTTTCTTTATGTTTTTTATAATAATGGCTTTGGAACAGTTATTTTTAGCTATTAAGTGTGCTTTTTTTATATTCTTTACTTAGGTCGTGAAACTAGCTAGAGAACTGATCTATTTTGGATTCTACAGTTTTTCTGACTTGCTACGCCTTACGAAAACACTCTTAAGCATTTTGGATTGTGTTCCAGAATCTAGTTTTTTGAATGGTAAACTAACTGCAGCAGACCTAGATGGTGTGTGAATCTTAGTATTGATTTATTGTTTTAATCCAGAGATGAAATACTTACAGCATTTATATTTCTGCTCTTTTAGAATACCAAATAATTTATTAATTGAATTTATAATAAGAGCTTGATATAATTTTGACTTGAAATAAGAAATATTTTTGATAGAAATTCAAAAGCATTTTCCCCATTCATCTTGCATTCATTTGTGTGGATGTATAAAACTAACTTGGAAAATTTTAGAATATTGCATTATATGAGCAAAGTAATATTTATTTTATTTTTAAGAAGTGAATTTAATAAATTATTAATATACTTTGCTAAAATGTAATTAATTTAATAATTCATAATCATTGAGGCAAAATAATTGATATCATACCAAATAAGTTTAAAAAAAAGAACTTAATACATTAAATAATTTATTATTTCTTTACTAATAACATATAACTGTAAGCTCATAAATATCAGTTATAATCTGAAATTTTATTAACAAAATTTAAAAAAAAATCTTTTTTTAATAAGTAAATTAAGTTTTTTTTCTTTTGTTTTAAATCACTTCATATTTTGTAAGCATGGATTAGAATCATAACTTATTTTTGAACATTATGCGATTAGACAATTAAAGTCTCATCACTTAAAGTTGAAATGTAATATCTAAACTTAAAGTTAAATTTAAATGAGAACAAAATAGCACTTTTATATCAGTGCATTTTGTTTTAATGTACTTAATTGCATTGCAAGCAGCAAAGGAGGAGAAAGAAGAAGAAGAGGTGAAGAAAGAAACAAAACCAGGTGATAATAAAACTATCCAATAAACTATGTTATTTTTATGTTTGACATTTTACCTTGTATGTTGTAAAATTTTCAAACTTTCTGGTGAAGTTGTTTAAGTATTAATGTATTTTTTAGTAAATATATTTTTAATATCCAAGTTAGTATACAACTATGCAGAAAATATCCATATTGATATTAAACCCATAACACCCTTATCGGTTTTATTGATAAACTATTTCTCTCTCATATGGTGAATATTTAAAATGGGTTTGTTTTGCTGCTGTAGGCAATTAATTTATTTTTCCTTCTATTAAATAAAAACAGTATGGATTTGGTTTGGCAGAAACTATGCACACTATTTTTTTAGAAAATGAAATAGGATGACTTATCTTAATTTCCTTTGTGTTGTATCAATATGTATATTTTTGTAATTTTTTGTATTTATATATAAATGATTGACTATAAATTTAGAAACATTAATCCATCATGGTGGAATATTATAGCTTATAAGTGGATATTTATGCTACATATATTCCATTTTTCATAATAGCACGAGGTGGTGTCTTGAAGTCTATTGGTGATATGGGTGCTGTTATGACCAATATGGTTCTTGGTACATCAGGCATGACAAAGCAAGTTAGTGCAACTATGCAGAAAAAAGCTTCCATTACTGGTGCTGAAGACACGTTAGTAATGGATACAAAATTGAAAATTATTGAAATTCTTCAGGTTAGTAAAACTATCTTTCATTCTTATTTTTGAAATTTTCAGATTTGAATTTTCCTTTGAAGGGCCCATCTTTTTTAAGTTTGTACATGTCTCCCAATCCCAGGGATCTTTATTATTTTTTAGTTTTCTCTCTGCTTCATCTTTCCATCACTCAATGGTAATTGAGGCAGTTCACCGTAAAAAGGTGTCACTACTTTATTTGCTTCTTGCATCTGATAAACAGAAAAAAAAAAATCCCATGTGTGGTGATCTGTGTATCTGGAAGACATTTAGCTCTCAATGCAATTGCATCATGTCTGTGTACTATATTCTAAGTGAATGTCCAAATTTTAGTTTTAAAAGTTTTTTATCACTTTAACAACTTTACATTTTCTTATTTGCATAATGAAACACCACATCTTATCTTTTTGCTTTTTGAAATTAATAAGTTTTTATCTCCATATTTAAATATTCATATTTTTCAAAGATTTTCGCATTATTTTTTATAGCTGAAATTTTATATTTTAATCCTTAAAAAAGAGAATTTTTGCACAACATATTCAACATTATGGCTCTTGTACCATTAAAATCTAAAAGAATCTAATTCTGATTTAAATTTCAAGATTTCTTAAACTTTTTACATTTTTACCTGAAATTTTTTTCTTTCCCAAAATTTGAAAATTAGTCAACAAACCTTTTATACCAAACAATTGTAAATAAAAAAAATATGTAAAAACAATATTACTGGCTTTATTTTTTTAATTATAAATTTTAAAGAATTCAAAGAAAGGAGATATAAAACTCTTTTGAACCAAATGTTGTTTTAAATTTCATTTGGATAGGCAACCTGCATTTTAAGAAGTTTTAATATGTTCTTGTGTGTAATTTTACATAGAACTTAAGTTACACTTTTTTTTAATGGAAAAAAAAGAGTGTATTGTTTAATTTTTAAAATAATATTTCTTAGTATATTATAAATTTAAATGTAAGAAAAATACACATATCAGTTATGTTTCTTTTAAATATTTTTTATTTTTATCATATTATGTGTACACTATATTTGTTGATCATTCTTTAATTTTTTAGTTTATATTGAATGTTCGCTTGGACTACAGGATAACAGGCTTACTCTCAATATTTAAAAGAGAATTTGATGAAAGCCAAGACAAAAGCTCTTCAGATGACAATTCAGTAAATATAGAAGACAAGGGTACTTCAGGTTAGTTTTCAATTTAAATAATTATTTAAGCATTTTTCTTCTTATAGTCTTATATATAAATGTTTGTGGTTGTAATTTTTTGGCTTCTTAAAATGAGAAACTGTATTTGAAACTGTTTGCATCTTTTTGTCTTGCTTTTTGGTTAATGTAATTAAATGTGTAGGATTATTTTTTGTTCTACTTTATATGATATGTAGCAAGCAAACTTAAATGCTGTAATTAAATTTAAATTACATAAGTTTGAATTATTTAATAATAGATTCTAATATGTAATTTTTTTTTTATTTCACAAACAATTTCTTTGCTTGAGATTTGCAATCTTTTATAACAAATGGTATAGCCCTTTATGAGCACTATTTTGCTAATGGTTTAAAAATAAGAATTAATTGCTGTTATTATTGATTATCAGAATCTATCATCTGAGATTTATATTTACCAGCATACTTACTAGAAATTTGAAAACTGAAATATTTTTCATTTTTTAATTTATATGATGAATTAAAAATATTATAGTTTGCATTCAAGTTAATTAACATGTTGCAAGGCTTGCATAAGATTGTTATCTGTAGATATCTTTCATAATTCTAAAAATAATTGAAAGAAAAAAAAGAAAACATTTCTGTTCTCGGCCTTTTTACTATTAAGATATTTTTTAGTTTTAATGTATACATATTTCTTACAATTTCATGAAAGAATGATCCTACAAAAGGGTTGGAAATGTTTGCATTTTTCTGCAAAAGAAATATTTTATTGAGATTCATTGATAAAATGCATTGAAAAAAAATCAATTATCATTTTCTATCATCTTATCACTTATTGCTCTTTAAATGATAGCCCTTCTATCATTCAATAAAGTCCACCCCTACTTTATAATACTAATAAAGAATTTCTCAGGTATGTGTTAATACTTTGAGTCTAATTTTAATAGTTTTAAATGAAGAATTTTGGAAATGCGTGTCGAAAAAATCATTAATTAAAACGTAATTGTTTATTGTAATCATTAATTAAAACTTAATTGCTAACTTAATTATCTGAGTCCATAATTATATGATGAGATTATTGTCCTAATTAACTGGAATAACTGACTCTATTTTATTTCATAAAATTGGGCTTTCTGTTGGCTTGTGCTGGAACCATTTATGATTTTTGAAATATTTTATTAATGTTTTATGTAGTTATCTTCATTATCTTTACTTGTTTTCATATCCAATGTTTATTTTATCTATTAGGTATTGATTTGGAAAGGATAAGTTACCATGCAGAATCTATATTTGGTGGAAAGTAAGTAATTATGTGTATAGTTATTCTCTTCTTCTAATAATAATAATTCTCAAGTTTTCCATCATTTGCATTAATTATTATTTTGATTATGGTAAATTTTGAAATTCTTAATTGCTTAAAATTATGAACATAGTACTTTTCTTTATTAATATATAAAGATGTCACATTTATTAATTGTTCTTTATTCCTTGAGCAATTCTGCAAGTAATTGATAAATCATGCAGAAAATTTAATATTTATTTTAAACATTTGTTTTAAAGTTTGTTTTTCTCAAATGCATTAAAGATACATAATGCATTAAAAAATTCTTTTGTATATTTTTTGGATTAATTAGTATTACTTACATTTTCCTAATAATTTTAATTTTCCTAATGTATGTGTGCACATAAAATTTTTTTTAAATTAGTACTATTGTGTATTTTTAGTGCTTTCATTCTCTATCTAATATTGTTGCCTAAAATCTGACAGCAATTTTTTATTTATCTTCAGTTTTCTTATCTGATTCTTTCTTTTAATATGAAAATAGGGATGACTGCACAGAAATTGATCTGGATGGACAAGGTGGCAGAACATTTCTTAGAGTCTTATTGCACCTTACTATGCATGACTACCCACCTCTAGTTTCAGGAGCTCTGCAGCTTCTTTTTAGGCATTTCAGTCAAAGGCAGGAAGTTTTACAAGCTTTCAAACAGGTATAGATTATTATATTGTATTCTACTGATTTAACTTATTCGGATTTACAAATGATACTTATTATTAACTTGGTAATCCTGTATTAATATTTAATAATTTGACAATTTTTTGTTAATTTTATAATATTAATACTGATGCATATAATACTAATGCATATTAAATATAATTTCTTTTATAATGTTAATTAATATATAATTTTAAATATGATTGTACATTTTTATATATTATAATATATAAAAATTTGCAATTATATATTTTAATTACAAATATATATAATATATTTTATATATTATAATTACAAATTTTTATATTTTATTTATTATATTAAAAGTAATTAATGAAAAAAGAAAAGATTTTGATTTAAAATATAGTTTTTATAAACTTTATTTTTATGTATTTATTTATTTTGCAAATATTTATTTTTACTGAAAAGGGATTGTTTTTTTTTTACATTATGCATATTAACATTAAATATCATATGTAAATACCATAAAGATATGAGACTAATTTTAAAGCTCAAGTAGATTTTTTATGGCATATTTTTAGTTTACAGTGTAATTTCCATACGATACATATGTTAAAAATCAAAGTTTGTTTGTCTAAAACTTAAATGTTAAAGTATTACTTAATGGCTTGTTATATTAACTTTAAAAGTTCATACTGTAGGTTTATCATTATTATTATTATCTCCCTTCATGAATTCATTATGAGTTACATGAGTTCTCCAAGATTTACTTTTTTCCCTAAACAATATTCATAAAAAGTAGTATATGTGTATTGAGGTATAATTAACTTACAGTAAATTTTTTTAAAATCATGTTTATAAGTATTTTTAAACTATAAGAATTTCAGTAATGTAAATATCTTTATATACTGTTATCATAATTTTAATTTGGGAGGGATATATTGACTACTAATTTGTTTTAATAATTAGACAGCTTACTATGGGAACTGCCGAATATTTATTTTTACTGCAAAGTTTGCATTATTATATTTTCTTATCTTTTTTTTATTATTAATTTTATTTTTGCTCTGGTCTTTTATTATAATAAAAATTCTAATTTTTTAAAGTTTACCCTAAACTGAATTTCTGATCTTGTATTTGTATTTGTAATTCATATTTATTAGTTAAATTATTAAAAGTTTAAAAAGAAAAGGAAGATTTAATGTAAATATTTTAAAAACTTATTTGCTAGGTTCAACTTCTGGTATCTGCAAGTGACGTTGAAAATTACAAACAGATAAAAAGTGATTTAGATGAACTTCGACTCCTAGTTGAAAAATCTGAGTTATGGGTCTTCAAATCAAAGCAGGAAGAAACAAGCAAAAAGAAAAAAAGTACTGATGATGATGGAGATGGAGAACCTGAAAGGAAAAAAGTTTCAAAGGCTAAAAAGAAAGCAAATTTGGTATGCTTTGACTAGTATCAATATGAAATTTTATTCATATTTTTTTGTTATTAATTTCTAACACTAATATTACACTTATTTTCTAAACAATTTATTCTCATAACATTAAAATTTAAAGGAGCGTTTTTCTTATTATAGAGTATAGTTTATGATGAAATGAATTGAATGGGAAAATATTCTGCAATAAATTTGCATAAATAATTTGTGGTAAAAGAGGAATCTGGCATAGCTTCACTATAAAAAGAAAGGAAAAATTTAATAAAATTATACTTAATTTATTGTATTAAGGTAAAGGATATTTTTGTGGAAAAAAAGTCATATTATTTCTTCTTAAACAAAATTTATTTGTGCTTTAGTTCTGCCAACTTCTTTCTTTCTCTTTTCATTTTCATTATAAACTAGGCGCCTTTGGCGACCAGTCGGTTCGCCAGTATTAATGCTTGCTAAAATTTTCATGTAATATTTTATGTAGCTGAGTCTCATAACAGGTTTTCACCAAAATATTTTTCAACCAAACAAATTTTGATAATCATATAATTCATTTATAGTATTATTTTCTTCAGATGTACTGTTCATTGTACTACTCATCTTTCTCTTTCTATCCGAGCAATGATTGTCCCGGAATTGATATTTTACTTAAATGGTGGAGGGAAAGGTCTAAAATTCTACGTTTTTATAGAATAATGAGATTCAAATTTTCATAAATGTAAACACACTAACAAATAAAGACACAATTGGTTTTCAAGAGATGCGAAAGTTAAAAACAGCTTAGAAAATGCTGCTCACAGATTAAATAATGGTGACACACTTCTGACAAATAATGGTGACACTTCTTTTCTTTTTTTTCCATCCTTTTTTTTTTACTACTTTTCTTTCTACAAACCCTTTTTTCCCTTTGTTATTCTATTTTTTTCTTTCCTGTCCCATAGATTAAATATCCATACAGACTAATAATAAAAGCAACTATTTTCTTTCTTTTTTAAACATCCCGTTATCTATAAATGAAAACCAACTGACTTCAGGTATTTCTTTTTAAACAAATCATAATTTATTACTTCCTGCTATCTTACTCAGTTGTTGTGGGGGAAGGAAATGAAGATTTTTGGCGGGAAAGTCAGAAAAGTGTGGTTTTAACTATTTTCCTCGCAGTTTGTTCATTTTTTCTCTCCATAAGAACCATCCTCGTGTCTTAACGAAAATATTTTTAAAAAATTAGCCGAATTGGTCAAGCCGTTCTATAGTTTTGCGCTTAGCAACGCATTTCGAGATCTATTTTTATTAATATAGATGTACGATTCTTAAATTATCTTAATCCTGTATTTAGTCAAAGTTCATTGGTTTTGGGGTACAAATGGAAAGTTTATTACATTATTCTGATTATACTTTTTGTTCTACCTGCTTAGTTTGAGAGGGGGGATTAAACAGAACAAATGCTGATTTTAAACATTACTGTATATTATATTGCATATTTTTTTTTAATTTATAGGTATTAATGAGTAATGTGTCCAGAGTGAAATTGAATATGAATATTTTTTCTTTATATTCATTACTGTTCATTGAAGTATCATTTTGTAAGAATAAACTTTCATCAAATTTACCTTTGAAAAAGCCTTATTTGCCTGCCCCCTCCCCATATATTCAAAATAACATATTAAATAGTATCAAAAGTATTCATCAATTTTTCCTCTGCAATAATATATATTCTTATGGTCTGTGTGTATGCTTTTATTTTTTTGCCTTTATTATTCTCTGTTTTTGCTTGCCTTTTCTACTCTTATCTTTCCTGTTGTAGTGAAAGTTTTAAAAATGGGAGTTTTTCTATTCTGTTTCTACAAAGCTATTTTTATCATAGGACTTAGGCCCTGCTGGTAATGAAGGCTCTGCTATAGATTTGGATATTGGACCACCAGTTGATCCAGTTCAGAATAAAAATTACAAAACCATTCAGCAGGTATATTTTGGCATGATACTTTTTCACTCTGAAAATTAAATAAAAATATCAAGAAAATATTTCAAACAACTCCTTGGTTGCTATGATAGTGTTGAAACAAATTTGTATCAGAAATATAGTTTTTTTTTTTTTTTACATTTAAAATATGAATGATTAATTAGGGGGATTATATGCTAAAAATTTGAATTTATAAAATCACTTAAAATCCTTCTAATTATAAATAGCTTTATCTTTCATGTGTCTTTGTTTAAAAAAAAGTGTTTTACTGTCTGGCTATTAATTAGTACTCACTTGAAGTACAGGCCACGGCCTCCACTACTAACAAAAAAAAAAAAACATTTTGTTGAAATCATGAGTTGATATTAATCATTTTAAAATAGGATTTAATCTCCCGAGGTAATTATGACCAGTTTTCTTATTTTTATTGTTTTAATCTTATGCAATAAATGCTAAAAATTATTTCAAACTTTAGAAGTTTTCTTCTGATTATTTTAATTAAATATAAATATTCTATTATGTACTTTTTTATCAATTTATCATTCAGTATTTGTAGGTTTAAAAATGGTCAAATTTTACGTTTATGTACAAAAGGACTAAAGATATTTTCTCAAATTGACAGTAAATAAAGCTCCCATTTAAGACTTTATATGTATGGATTTCATGCATCTCTTGTAGTCTGCTTTTAACTTTTTTTACAATAAAACTGATTGTTATTCAAGCCTAGTCTCAATGCATGCAATTCAGTTTTCTGTCTTTTAAATTTTCTATAATTATCATTTTGATGAATAAGAATTTGATTTTTTTATGCTGTTGTATTTATGTATTCTTGCTGTTTTCTTGCAATTACAAAAATTTCAGAATAGAAAATTTATACTTTAAGTAATCTATTCATACTAAATATTGGAATTAATATATGCTTGCTACATATTCTTAAGTATATTCTATCATATTAAGACATTACAGACACACTAGCTTGCAGCTTTTATATGCAAAATATTTCCTTTAAATAGAAAGAAAACTATGCCACTTGCTTATCAAAATATGTTTTATTACAGACATTCTTTAGTTCTCTTTCAGTAATTTTAAAACTTTAAAAAAATTTTTAACTTTTATTCTTTACAATATTAATTATTCATTTAATTTTTTAAACATGGCTACTTCATTTTAAAAGCTATTTCTATTATACTGTTACTATACTTTTTAAAATTTAGGATAATTTTCAAATGATTTGTTGATTTCAAATAAAATTCCAGTTTTGTGGATTAATTTACTAATGGAAAAAAAATTGTTAAAATAAATAAAACTATGACTGAATCTCAAAATCTTTTTATCATATTGTTTTGGTATTTGAAAACTGAGGCAATTCAATTGAATTAGAAGAAGAATTACTGCTCAATTTTTGTTTTATTTTTTAACTTGAAAATTTATTACTTCAGTAATATATTGGAAATAAATAATTAAGTTTCAAAACTTTTTTTCTTCTTTAACGTTTTTAGGACCATAGTCTTGTGTAGGAATTGGGCACTGTTCACCCTTATTGCATAGCAATACATTTATACTAGGCACTCAGACTAACATATAGGACCATTGTCTCATATATACAATTTTAAAACTGGGAATCTATTTTAATTTTTAAATGCTACTAGATGGCAGAAGTTGAAATATTTTTGTCAGCTTTCAAGTATAGGCATTAATTTCTGTTTTGCACTTTTAAATTTAATAGATTTATTGATATAGATAAATGGCTTTTTAAAAGTGCTTATATGATTTATTAGACTCTGGGATTCTTGCTGTTAACTTTTTTTAATGAAAAAGTGCTATCATCTTACTATTACATGGATGTATCATTTAAAAACCTACATAAATGCATTGGGATTATGATGAGTTTCATTTTGTTATTTATGGGGAAGATATCTTGTTACTTTACCTTAATTAATGAATAATTAATTACTTTAATTAATCAAATGGTAGAAATTTTAATAACAATAGCAAATTATAAGGTTCATTTTTCTCAGGCACAGAAGATATCTTTATATTATGCCATTAGATGTTTGTGCTGAGTTTACAGCTAGTTGGTCTTTTGAAATAAAATACAACCTGTGATGAACTTTTCAGTGAAAACTGCTGAAACTATGTTCTTTTCTTATTGGAATTTTTTATCTACAGATTAGTATTGCTTAATTTCCTTTTTAAAGATTTCTTATTATTGTATTTTAATTTAGTTTTCATCTGCATATTTCTTTTTGTGGGCATAGTAAAAATTTGAATATTTTGCATATTTCATTCATTTCTATTAATGTTATATAAATGCATACCAAAAATGTTAATATATATTAAGTAGTAGTATACTATATACATTAATATAAAATTAAAGTCATCAGGGGGAAAATTATTAAAATATTATTGTGAGGGAGAAAGTTATGAAACAGTGTATAATTGAGAATAATAGAATTGCTGTGAATATGATTGTGATGAACTCAACACTTTTTCCCACTTTCAATATTGATACTTATTTTTATTTACTTGTTATAAGAGATCAAAATGTCTCTTTTTGACAAAGTTTGCTGCACATCCTTTAGCTTATTAAAATAGATCCCTTTTTTATGTAATTTTTGTCTTATGTATCAGATTTTCAAAGACAAACTATATTTCATTATCTTGTAAATAATAATAATATTGGTTGAGTTTCATTATTTTTAATATTAAATTCTGTTTGTAGATTCTGCTTCGTTTGACAAGATTATGTGTTCAAGAAATGCCCAATGGAAGAAAACCTCGTAAACATGAGCAGAGACTTCTGCGGAATATGGGTGCTCATGCTGTCATTTTGGAGTTATTGCAAATTCCTTATGACAAGGTATTAAATTATCAATTTAAACATGATAATAGTGTCTTTATAATGCAACATGGTCTTACCATCTAATAAACTTCTGACAACATTATATTCAAATTACTAATTTGCTTATATTTGAATTAAAAAGGAGGGAATCTTATCTAAACTGTTATGATTTTTAAAAAGAAAAGATCCTTAATTCATACAGGTGTTGAACAAACACTGAAAAAAATATAAAAATATTAACATTTAAAATTAAACTTATAGAGTTACAAGTAGTTTTAACCTGAAATTGCTTTGTAATAATCAATATGATTGCCGTTTTATTTTATTATAGAATCAATATTTTGTTTGATTGCTGTTTGTTTTTTACCATAAACATCATAATGAATATTTATTTTTCTACTTTGATATTTTCTTACTAAACTTTGATTTTAAGCCTCATATAAAATTTATAACATTTGACATCAGTAATACATTTTTTTTCTTCCTTGAATGCAGAAAGAAGATATAAGAATGAATGAATTGATGAGACTTGCTCATGAATTCCTCCAACATTTTTGCCTTGATAATCATGCAAATCAAGCTCTGCTTCATAAATACATTGATTTGTTCATGAATCCTGGTGTAAGTAAAATTTTCCTCTTACTGCATATTTAAATATTTTGTTTAACACAAGTGTGTCATCTTATAGCAGAATATTTTCTCTTTGAAATATTTGTCCATTAATTTTATCTCTGTATACATAATTTTATATCTGTAGGTTATTAAAAATATTTATACACTACTAGATGTTTATGTACTTGAAATTTTTCAATTTTCTAAGATACAAAAATGTTCTATTTCTTTGCATTATAAAATAATTTTTATTTCTTTATATGTTCTATGCTTGTCCAGTCTCATATGAGGGTAAGCAAGTATTTACCAGAAGGTATTGAATGTATCAACAATCCAAGTGCACCTAGCTGTAGCAAATTTAGTTACTCACGAAAAAACTTTTAAGACAGTGTTTCTTAATAAGATATGGATAATTTTATACTAAGAGATTTGAGTTGCTTTATTTCAAAATCCAGTTCTCGTAAAATTATCTGATTTTGAAAGACTTCAAATAATTTGCATTCTCTTGATTAATTAGCTCTATATTACCTAATTTTTATTGTAAGTTTTCTCAACTAGGTTTAGTTAATTTTCAGACATTAGAGAATTCAATCAAAAATAAGAAAAAAATATTTGATTTTATCATTAAATAAAATTTTTTAGATAAATTATCTAATATAAAAAGTATTTTTCTTATTTTGTCATAAACTTAAAATATTTTATGCTAAATCAGAATTATGAAACACTGCCTTTGACATTAGTTTAGATTTCCATGCTTGCACAAGTAGCAAGAGTGCACAATATGGACATTTAGAATGTGACCTAATTTTTTAGTTTGATAGCATAAATTTTGTTAAAGTTGAGTTTTTATAACATAACATTGATTTTCTATTTTTTTATTAAGCTCGTATTTTATAGAAATCTAGTTTTTTTATTGATTTTTTAAAATTTTAATTATCATTTTTTTAGATTTTTTTAGAATTTTTTTAATACTTTGAGACATTTATTACAAGTAGAAATTCTATTGACTTAATATATATATTTTTTAATTTCTTTTAATGTCTGCTATTAATGCAGCATATTATAATCTTAGCACATGTTTGCATTTAGTCATGAACATAAGTGTCATGCTGGCTTCTGTTGATGTTTTGTGAATATTTTTTTATTCATTATTAAATTTTCTTGAGCTTAGAGAGTGTTGGTTTTCAGGGCTTAACATTTATTGAACTGAAAATTTGTTTGTATTACTTCCAGCATGGCACTGAATTTGATTTTTAAATGTCTTGTTGTTAAGGGATTTTTCTAAAATTCTTTCTTTCTTAACTTTTTTAGCTTTTGGAAGCCCAAACAATGAGAAGCATTTTCATGGATAATGTGTCACTCTGCAATGAGCTGAATGATCGAGTTGTGCAACATTTTGTTCATTGCATTGAGACTCATGGAAGACATGTCCAGTACTTAAAATTTCTGCAGACCATTGTGAAGGCTGAAGGGCAATATATAAGGAAATGTCAAGATATGGTTATGCAAGAGGTATTTATAATTTTCTTGTATTTCAAAGTATTTTTGGATTTTAATTGCTTGATATTAAATTTTGTTTTGATAAGCAATAAAAATTATCATTTAAGCATTAAATTGTATTCTATAAGTATTATCCCTATATCAATGGTAGGTTATAAAAATAATTATTATTAAAGTTAATAAATATTTAAATGTTTTTAGACAGCTTGTAGGCAATTTTCCATACTCTTAGATATTTTTTAAACACCTTTCTTTCAGATGGTCAATGCTAGCGAAGACGTACTTGTATTTTACAATGACAAAACTTCCTTTAATCATTTGGTTGAAATGATGCGTTCAGAGCGCCAAAGAATGGATGAAGCTGGGCCATTGCAGTATCATATTAACCTTGTTAAGCTTCTCGCATGTTGTACTGAGGGAAAAAATGTATTCACAGAAATAAAATGTCATTCCTTGCTATCATTGGACGATATTGTTCAAGTGGTAACACATCCAGATTGCCTGCCTGAGGTATTTTAATTTCCTTTTAATAATTTATTAGATGAATGTATAATTAATGGCTAAATAAATGAGGTGTCTGCTATTTTATATTTTGTAAGTTTATATATATATTACTAATGTATCCTGTATAAACATTTTACAATTATTTTAGTTTTTAATTGTTATATAAATATTCAGTTATTGAAACAAAATAATATATATGTTTAAGAATATATTATATTTTGGCAAGTTGAAATCTTCCTTCCTTGATATTGTATTGTTAAAGATATATTAACATATTTTAATATGATAATATGCTTATTCTAGCATATTATCATATATTTTATATAACTTTTGTTATGATTTGTTTTCAGAATTATAAAATTAATACAAAATTAAAATTTAGACAACTATTTATTGTTTACCTCTGTATTTTTCTTCTTTTTTCTTTTAGGTGAAAGAAGCATACATCAATTTTTTGAGCCATTGCTTTATTGATACAGAAGTTGAAATGAAGGAAATATACACCAGTAATCATATTTGGACTCTGTTTGAAAATTTTCTTGTAGACATGGCTATGGTAGTATACCCTTTCTGGAACTTATTTTAAAACTATTTATTTTCTTTTAAGTAGTAACTTTTAATTAATGTTAATTTACTGCGACATTTTATCTCTTTTCTTCTAATACCTATTGCTGTTGTTTTTTCTTGAGTAAGAAAAAGTGAATATGGGAAAAGTTATTTGAGCATAGTTTTCTTTTATATTTATTGAGAAAAAAAAATTTCAAAGCATGATGTAATAGTAACTGAGCTTATATCTTGGTCTCTGATAAATAAATGTCTCTATTTTGTAATTAATTTTATTTCTTTTTATATATTATGCTACTGCCTTAATTTATTTTGTACTGTTGGAAGCACTTAATTGCAATAGATTTTAAATCAATAAGATTGTAATTTCTAGTTCTGAAGTGTTAATATTTTTAGAAATTTTAAATTATTATTACTTGGATTTGTATTTGACTGAATAGTAAAAATATGTTTTCATTACTTAGGATAAAGCAGAAATTTTTTTTATTAATGAATATTTTAAGAAACTTTAATTATAATATATCTGTAACGAAAATGCTATAATTTTTCACTTCTTATCTGGGGTGATTGTAATTCTTAAATAATGGGATTTGCTTGTACCTTCATTAAAATCATCAATATTTGTACATTTAGTTTCATTTTATTATTTCTTTTATGTAGGTATGCAATGCTACCCATGATCGCAGGCATGCAGATGTTGCATTAGAAAATTACATCACTAACTCAGTGATGAATATTATTACCACATTTTTTAATTCTCCTTTTTCTGATCAAAGCACCACTGTCCAGGTTAGTTTAATAGTAATAATTTTTATATTAGATTTGTAAATTAAATTATATCAGTTTCTTTTTTTACTAAATGATGAAATCAAAGTTTTCAAATGGTGTTTAGTATTATGATTTAATAGATAATGATTTTTTGATGCAATTCATATTCTTTATATTTTGAGAAAAAGTTTATTTGTGAATTTTTATATTTTGTTTATAAAGAAAATTCTGTATGAATTTAAATTTATCTTTTGAATTTGTACATTATTTTTATTTTATTATATATTTTTTATAAGTATTTTTTATTTTTATTTTTTATTACAGTTTAAAAATAGAATTTTTTCTGCTGATGAGCATTTTTTTTAAATTTTTATCTTTTAACCTCTCTAAACTACAGAGAAAGCTTCTTTCATAAGCCAGTAGTTCAAATTATTAGAAAATTAAATGTTGTTTAATTTAAAAAGTATAATATCTGTTCTTTCACTGTTTCTTAATTTTATACAAAATTTATTTGCTTTATTTCTATAGGCTCATTGGCTAAGTGTTATATAGACGTGAGGTATATTTTTCAATTAAGATAATAGTGCATGGTTTTAAAGTGTTTGAAGTGTGAATAATATAATTGTATGTATGTGTAACAATGATTTCCTAAACTATAGAGAGAATAAGGAAGATGGTTAATGTGCAGTTTTGAAGTTTTAGATTTTATAATTACTTGTGAAATGAATAACTTTATTGTTGAATTTTTTTTGTTTGTATTTTAAAGTAATATAATGCTAATCACTTGGTTTTTGGTGTTTGTTTGAATTTAACATGTATATTTGATTTTGTTTTCCCATTTTAATAACATTAATTTTTCTTTTAACCTTTTCTGACCTGCTAAAACTTCAAAAACAAATTGGGTGAGTTATTTAAATAAATGATAAGTTTTCTATGCACCATGGTGTTGGACACTGCTTTAGCCTAAAGCACTTTTTTTGCATGTATTTATTTGCTTGGACTGTTCCAAATTTTGAAGCTGTGATTTTTTGGTTGCCTTTCTTATGGGGTTGTATTTTTTGTTGTTATTGCACTTATAAATTGATGATTGTTGATGAAGAAGGTTGAGGAATACAAATATTTCTTTTTCTCATTTGCCAGATCTGCTAATAATATTTGTAAAATATAATATTTTAAAATACCAGTTGAATACTGTTTCACATAACTTTTTTGTATTTTATTTCATAGGATCTTAACAGTTAATTTTTCATTTTTTTTACTGTTAATAAATCAGCAAATTTTCTTGAATTCTAATAGAAGGAATCTACTTAATTAGATTATTTTTATGTAATATTCTCGTTAATGAATCGTTTTGAGCTTGAAAATCTGTTTGAAAGCATTTTAATGTTTTAATAGATTAAAAATGGAACAGTTTTGAAAGGATTTGGGAATTATTTATTATATTTAAATTTCTTTTCCAATCAAATATATTGAATTTTTCCCATTTAAAAAGGATAAAAAAAAATGTAGCCATGCAAAAAAAATTATTTGCTTCTTATATATATATTTCAATTGTTTACATTTGTAAAGTATATCTTTTGGCTGGAAGCTTTTTAAAAATAGCTTATCTTTTCACAAAAAGTCCTAGTGAAAAATCATTTCTTAATTTTACATATCATGCATGCACCTACATATTATTTTTATATTATGTTATAATAAGGAGGATCAATTTGACTGTGGAGGATTTTCTTTTCATCTGTAACTCTTAGAATGATAAATTGAAATTAAATTATTAATTTTTCGTTATATACTGATAATGGTATTTATAAGTCATTGATAAGTGATGTTTTTAAGATCTGTTAACTGTTGTGTTGTTTAAACATTTTTATTTATTTTTTTCTGTTTTAACATAAATATACTAATAATAACCAACTTTTTAAAATAATGTCATCAAATATTACTAATTCGATTAACTTCTTTTTCTCATACATGTCAGATTGGTCTTTTTTATTTATTTTTTCAATGGTCCATTTATTTTATGATATGGAGTTGGTTTTTACCTCCATAGTCTTCCCTTTTTTGCATGTTTTGCCTGTGCTGCTTTTCTTTTACTTTCTGCTTGTTTATCAGAAGCAACTTTTGCATGCTAGGGTGTTCTGGGCTCAAGGGCAATTAACTGCAATCGATCTTAGTGATGTGAGTATGATTGTGTTTGGCTGTATTTTTATTTTTTATGAAATATTAAAATTGTATCCATATGATAATCACTTTTCATATGGTTATATTTTGTAAATCTTCAAAAAAATTGAATTTTTAAAATTTTTATATAGAATTAGTTTCAAAGTATAACAGCTTTTAAAAATAATTCATTACTTAATGCTGTCATTTTTGTTTAAGGAAGGCTCTTAAACTATAAATCTTTAGAAACTTCCCCAAATTAGGTGGTAAAATAATTCTATTATGTTTCAAAAAATATTATTTATTGTTTTAAGTATACTTTAATTTATACAATGAGTTTTTAATGTTAAAGTCCTTTACACAACTAAGTGTTAAAAAATTACTATAAAGAAAAATCTGCATTTTTCCCCTTGTAAATTAATTTTACAAAATTCATATTATTTTACAATTTTATAACATTTAAAAACCTTCTAATCATCCTAATTCATAACCATTAATTGTCATAATCATTACTAATAAATTTTTGTTTTCTTCAATATTATGCATTTTGAATTAGAATTAAGAATTTTGGATCATTTTTAGTTAAATCAACAATTTAACATCTGCTATATTTAATTTTATACATGTTAAGGATTTAAAAATAATAAATAATTGCTGTTTTCTTTGAGTTTTATTCTCAAAGTGTATTATTAAAGTTTTGTTTAAGCAATTTCTTATGTTTTCAAGACCCATCAGCCCGTATTTGTACGTCTTCTTCAAGGAGCTTTCAGATTGTCAAACTGCCCATGGCTTAATGTTCACCAGAGAATGAACGTTGAAAGTTGCATCAAGACATTATCCGATATTGGTAATTTAATTTTTTGAATTAAAATAAAACCTAAAATATTTGTTCTATGATGTTTTGAATATGAATTTTTCAAAATGTTTTAAATGAAGTATTTATTTGTTATAATGAGACTTTTCTTTCTATTAATAATCCTATGTTACAATACTTGATGTTTAAAGTTCCTATCAGTATTTAAAATGAAGTGTTGTACCTCAAAAGAACCTGATGTGAAGAAACAAACTCATGCATTTTCTTAAAAGTTCTAGAGTATAAAAATAAATGGTCATTACTCTTATCTGTTAATATCTGTCTTAGTAATCTATATTGTTATGAACTTTGTGTAAATTAGATGTAAATATGTATGCATTTTTGTGTTAATGTAGTAAATATTTCTAAATAGTTTAATTGCATAAAATTAATTGTTATAGAATCGTGTGTCAGTAAGAAAAGGTAACTCTAAGGGGATCTACCACAGAAGAACTCCATATTAGAATAATTTGGTGATGTAGATGTGTTGTTAACATAATGAGGTTGCCAACTTTTTTTTACCACATGCTAAAATGTGCAGTAGAAGCTAAGAAATCAAAGATTTCTTATTTTAGAATAATCAAGGAAGTTCCACAATTGCCTGCAATAAGTGCACTATTTCTGAGTTTGTCCCACCCACTTTAGTGAGACGCTATTTAAAAGACGCAACCTAAGGAGGGGAAGCAGATCAGTTTGAACAGCAACCTTACGTTAGTTGGCTGATCTTGAGACAGCGTTTTTTCTCTCGTTGACTTGTGTTCTTTAGCTTTGCTCTTACCCAAAATTAGCGGATTAAATACAGTTAATTCATTTTGAATTTGTAGCTTGTGTTGTGTATATTTAATACGTTTTTCCTAGATAGTAAAGTCTGCATCTTCACATTGTTCTTGGGTGTGAATTTTTGTAACAATATTTTATTAAATCATTCTCATTATAAATAAAGTGTGCTCAGTATTTTTGAAAAGTTCTTAGAAGATGCATATGATTTAATATTTTTACTATTGTACATGAATCTTTCATTTCAGGAAAAAATAGAGGAATTGCTATTCCTGTAGACTTAGATACTCAAGTTGCAGCAATGTTTAATAAAAATGCTATGATCAGTAAGCACACTAGAGCGTGGCTTTCGGCTGCTCGTACCCCTCGAAGAGTTCCATCTTCTACTAATGTTTTCAAAAATGACCGAAGCATAATTGAAGGTTTGCAGGTAATAAAAAATTCCTTAGTTATTTGGTGGGTTTAACAGTTTTCTTTGATAATAAGATATTTTTTTTTTCATCTTGTGTTTTGTTTAAAAAATCTTTACTTTATTTGACTTACTGAATTAACAATTTAAAAAAAAATGTCTGATGTTTGAGAAGAAAAAATTTTACAAAGAATATGTGAATATGAAATGTCTTCAAAATTGTGTTATAATTATGAATTTTTCCTAAAAAGACATTTATTATTTATGACATTCATATAAAATTTGCTCATAATTGACCAGCCAAATCAATTGCATTTATTCTATTCAATTTAACTTGGAAACTAAATAATTTTTGTTAAAGGAGTGAGGAACGCCACACATTTAGGAGAAATTTTATGACTAAAATTAAATCTTATAATAATTTGTGAATAATGTGTTTCATAAAAAAAAGTTGCATTTCTATGATATTTATATCAGATTTTTGTTAAATAAATGTCTGTTTGCCTATATATAAATGTCTATTTATTAATATTGTCTGCTGTATTGGCTGTTTATAATGTTTTAACTCATCTTAAATGAATAAGTTTGAACTTTCTGCATGGTCACTATGACAAGGACATACTTTAACTGATTTTGATTGGATAAATTTAATTTGAAATGTAATAAAGCGATTACTAAAAAAATGAATTATTACTCATTGAAATTTTTTGCTGGATTATATTGAACATGAGCTAGCTCTTATGTAATTCAAAAATAAATTTTTCTTCAGAAATTTTCCCAAAATTCAAAACCTATATAAGTTTTAATAATAAGAATGTTATTTTCAAACTTGTTGCTGGAAGGATGAAAGTATTGCCAGTCAAATAAATTGAGTGTAATATTTTTCAATCAAGTTGCTATAAAGTAAAACATCAGTTGCTAATGATTAGAGTTTTAATTCTTTATTAAACTTCTAAATTCTCTTCCAGCAATTTGCTGTCTTATATAAGATTAATTAATTTGTACTAATCTTATTATTATTATTATTTGAAGATAAACAGAGAAATTCTAATATGACAAATTATAAGCAATAAGTAATCTTATTTGCAGGGAATTTTAACAATATGACCATTCAAAATTTATCCTTCAATCATCCATCCGATGCAACAACTTAGCTATATTAGACAATTTTGAAAGAAAAGACAAAGGGAAAAAAAACTTATTTTAGAAGAGGAAGCCCTTTTCACATAAAATGTTTTTTTCTCTTTCTTAAATCTTAGAAATACAGACTACAAAAATAACAAGTCTGATATTTCATTCACAATATTTAGTGATTTATAATTTGCAATCCAGTAACCATTTATTTATTTATTTATTTATTTATTGCTAAATTAGTGGATTTGTGAATATCCCATCCCAAATATTTAAGATTTAGAAGAAACTCCATTTTTTTAACACATTCGCTGCCACCAAAATTTATCTATCCATCCTCAGAAGCTGATTTTAAAAAAAGTGTTTTAATGATTAGAAACGTTCCTAATATTTTAATAGTAAAGCCAGAAAAAAAAGAAGAAACCTTTTATTTTCGTGTTTAGTAAAAATAATTCTTCACTAACGTGCCACAAAAACCTCATCGTTCAACCTCCAAATCCGAAATAAAACTAAAGCAGTTTACTTATCATACTCGATTGTCGCCCCAGAGCGTCACCGGCATGGGAGGTAGCGCCATGCTGACGCGCCAGCGCGTCAGTGGCAGCGAATGTGTTAAATTGTAAAGAGAAATATGTGATAAACTGTCGTACCAAATAATGATCTTGCCAAAGAAAGTTGCTAGAAATACATCTTTATTCATAATACCTTTCAGTTGGGTGGAAATTTTTTTTTAATGTAATAGAATTAAAATAGTATCTAACCAAGAATAAAATGTACATGACAATGAGAGAGGAAAAAAAGGAAATGGGTTCTTCCAATTATTCATCTTGTGCTAATTCATCTGTAAAAACCATATTTGTATAAATTAAAAGGAACTAAAATACCAATTTAAAATGCTTGTAAAGTCTTCATCAATATTCTGTGATCTTGTGTTTATTTCTATAATAATCTAATATAAAATAGTGTTGAATTACTTATTAGTTTCAAATTTAATTTTAGGATATTGTGTCTCTTCTGGAAGATCAACTACATCCATTAGTTCAGTCAGAATTGTCTGTTTTAGTGGATGTATTGCATCGGCCAGAGTTATTATTTCCTCCAGGAACCGAAGCTCGAAAAAAATGTGAAAATGGAGGTTTCATTTCAAAGTTAGTTTCCTGAGTGCAATTTTGATCTATTTTGTGTTGTCATATATACTTAATTACCACATATAAATATGTGTACTTAATAAACTTTTAATTAAATAAAAAATTCTTTGAATTTAATTTCTTATAACTGTATTCAATTTTGAATGTTTGAGAAAACTTTTGTTATAACAACATTTTTTTTAAATTAATTTACAAGTATCTGAATTAATACATAAATTGCACTATTTTAAAATTACAAATATCTTATGACTTTTTTTTAAATTCCTCTTTTTTGCAGACTGATCAGTCACACTGAAAGGTTATTGGAAGAAAAAGAAGAAAAGCTCTGTATCAAAGTTTTGCAAACATTGAAGGAAATGATGTCATTAGATCCAGATTATGGAGAGAAGGTAAATTTTTTTTTATTTACTAGACGTTATAATTGTGACCATTTAGCCTTGTCTTTCTTTTATTAATTCAAAAAAAAAAGTTTTATATTAATAATTTATTTTATTTTATTTTCATCACATATTAATTGCATAAATTTGTCTCCAGGTCACAGAAATTTAAATGAAAATAATAAAAAAATATTTAAAAGTATAGAATGTCTTTAAAAAGATTGCTAATAATCTATATGCTTTCTTTGAAACTCACTTTCTTTCTAAACAGTTTAAATCATATTTAAAATATCTATTTTCCTTTGTGTGTGTTTTCGATAAAAAATTAATAATTATATAAAACAAGTTTTTATATAACCATTAATATCCATACAAACATATTCTTATTAATAATGTTTTCTTTCTGTTAAGTGTGAAAAAAATTATATTATTTGAATATGGGTTGAAATAATATGTGTTTAAAATCTACTTAATGAAATGTTTCAACATAGACATTCTTGAAAATATCACACAAAGATGAATAAAAAGAAATTTAAGTGTTGCACATGTTCTGAATTCTTACCCGACTTTATCTGTGTGCTTTAACTCTTCTTTTTCTGTGTACCTAAATCTACTATCATTGCATTCTTGCTGTTAAATCATTCAATCTTGTTCCTGTGCTGTAACTTTCTCTAAATGTATTTGTTCCTCTGAATTTTGAGCTCTTTTTTCCTTTATCTTCATGCTTCATTCATTAGCCTGAGGTAAAGACTCTTACAAAAAAAGAGGTAGAAGATCAAATGAGGGTAAGGAAAGTTTCTTTTAGCTTTTATTTTTATCTTTGCTCTGTAAAGAAAGAATAAATTAACATTTTAACTACTCTTTAGGGAGTTTATTAATTTTTATTATCAATAGCAATCAAATATAATAGTGCAGATAAAACTATAAGTTTATTATTAAGTCCATGTAAATAGTTCTATCTAGGATCTTAATGTTATTCAAAATAAATTGTAAGTTAAAAGAAAAAATTAATTTTAGCAACCTGTGTAAGATATTTTACAAAATAAAGTTTTGTAAAGATTGTTTTATGCAATAAAATTTTTAAAGTAAG
>JAOUZG010039927.1:4869944-4898911 GCA_026289955.1 Argiope argentata | reverse complement strand
ATATATAATATTATTTTCTACTTTTTTTTAAGTATAAAAAATAATTTAGTAAACAAACTTCACATTTTTATTTTTATTTCTTGGTATTAATAATTTATTATTTTATTCATTTACTGTACTTACAGAATTGTCAGCTCTCATTTTATTTCTGAAATTACAAGAACTTGAATTCTTGTACTTACTAGATGAATACAGTTATCTAAAATATATAGAATATTGTTGACAGCTTTTTTATCTATTAAATTTTATTGCCTTTACTTCTTTTTACCTTATTACCAAAATATTGGTAAACTTGTATACCAAAATATTGTTGTAATTCGTTTCTGTAGGGTGAAGCATTACGTCAAACATTACTGCAACGGTATTTTGGAAAGGTTCATTGTAAAAGAGATAGTATTGTGAATGGCAAGCAGGCATTGCATCCACCTAAAGCTGCTACTCCTATTACCCATGGACCAGGAGGTGTTATTCTAACTCGTGCAGAAATGACATTAGCTGAAGTACAATGCCATTTGGATGAAGAAGGGGCTTCAAATTTAGTTGTTGAACTCATCATGAAAAATCCTAGTAATGCCATATTTTTAGAAAGTGTAGAACTAGGAATAGCATTATTAGAAGGAGGAAATCCCGTTATACAGGTAATTTAGAAATAGTTTTAATAATGAAATCAATATTTGTTATCTAATAATTCAATAAATATTTCTTGGAAGCTTTTTTATATATTTTGACAGTATATATTTAACAGTATATATTTTAATCATATGCTTATATAGTATAAAATATATATAGTATATATAAATATAATATAAATATATATAGTATGAAATGAAATCTCCTGAAAGCATTTGTATGTTGAAACCACAAAAGCTTGAGAAAAAGTTAATAGATATTGGAGATATTTAAACCATTTTGTAGAGCATTTATTGGGGAGTACATTAAAATCATATCAAAATAAAAAGGTTAGTTTTATAATTGCAATTTTAACTTATTTGCTCATGTGCAAAAATCTCAAATTGTCCATCTTCAAATAGCAAGAGCTGTGGTATGAACTTGTTATGTGGTATACATGTATTTCTTTGTTTACATCTAATTTTAATGAGCTATTCAAATTGTATTATTCTGAAAAGAAGAAAATCCAACCTTGAAATGATTGCCTGTGTTTTGTCTATAGACATATATTTTTACCTTTGTAACTGTCTAACTATTTCTAAATGTATGCAATAAAATAAATTGAAGCAATTTTTTAAAATTTCTAAATACATTTTTTGGTTTATTTGATGTTGCACAACATGCCCATGTCATATCATGTGGAGGTTAGATTTAAGTTTAAATATAATTTTTCTTCTTCTGTGCTATGCCGTGCTTGTACTGCTATTTTTTAAATATTTTCTCTTTTCCTGATATATTTAGTTGCATATAAAGCTTGTTATTTCAACAGCAAATCATAGATGACAGCTGTATGCAAAAATTAATTTGACTATGAATTGATTAAATTTATTTTCATTTTAATCTGATTTAAAACTTACATGGTGGTGCAAAGTTATAATTAAATATGTATTCAAATTAATTCAAGATATAAAGGCTTTAAAAAAATCTTGTTTATTTTAGATCACCATCAGATAATCTATAATGTTTCATGTTTCTTTTTAATGTAATTGATATAATGATAGTATAAAGATCCAAAAAGGAATTGTTTTTTTAAACTTGTCAATAAATAGTCCAAGTGAAATTACTATATGCTTATAAATATGTTTTAAATCATCATTTTTAAGTAATAAATTTTCAAAATATTTATAACTTCTTAGTGATATTTTTTTCCTTATATTTCTATAATGCATATTTTTACTGGAATTATTCTCTAATTGTCTTAAGAGACATTTAAAACAGTGGAAATTATCATATATCATTAGATTCTGAAAGCATTATACCATTAAAAAAGAGGATCCTAATTTTCAGTTCGTTAATATTATTTTCTAATTCAGTATTGTATGTTTTAATTATGCTTTTTAAATGCCAAATAATATTTTATTTTTCAAATTTTATTCTTTCATAGAAATCTATGCTGCTGAAATTGACATCTGGAAACATTTCTGAGAAGTTTTTCAAAGTTTTTTATGACAAAATGAAAGATGCTCAACAAGAAATAAAGTCTTCTGTAACTGTTAATACTGTAGAGCTTACTAATAGAACCGGTGATGAAAAAGATACCATTGGAAAAGATTTAGGAAAAGATGGACGTCGTATTAAAAGTAATCAGTTTTATCTATTTATATCTTCTTTCAATCTATTTATTTTGATATTATTGCTAAAATTATTAAATAACTTAATTCCGGTTTGTTTGTTTTTCTAAGTAACTGAACTTTTAAAGTTTGGTTAGTTCTGTATTATCTTATTCAGTGATATTTTTCTTTGATAATTATTAAAGCATTTAGAATCATAGATGATATTTAAATAATACTATTTAATTAATGACTAATTTTTTTGTAATATTTATTTTTTTTAATTAATGACTAATTTTTTGTAAAATTTATTTTTTATAAATAGATAATTTTCAATTTACAAATGTGTTATTCTTCAGTTTCTTAACGATATATTCATCTTGTATATACTAGGTAGCTTTTGCGGAAAGCAGCTTATATATGAAACTTAAGCTGTTTTATTTTCATATTTCTCTTATATACTTTTCATATTTAATGTATGTAATTTTTTGTATATGAAGTACAAAGATAATATTGCAACCGCCAAAAATATGAATTTGACATTTTGACTAATCTCCACATTTTAGACCTTTCTAGATTTGAGAATGCATTTTTTAGAAAATGTCTGTTTGTGACACAGATAATTCAAAAATGCTTCAAACTAGCTGTGTAAAATTTAGTATATGGTTTTTATACCAAGTCTAGGTTTCTATCAAATTTTGTGCAAAATCTCTTCAAAATCTGGATTTTCAAATATAAGCTAACTCAATAACTGTAAAATAAAGAGAGCTAGATAGATAAAATTCAGTATGCAGATTTGACAACCATACTGGCTGTCACTTATCAATGGATAGGCACTTATCAATTTTAAGCTAAATCTGTTGATCCATACATTCTGAAATGCATAAACAATCTGCTGACTTAAAAATATAATGACTTAATTTTATCAAACTGTAACTTTGGTATTTCAAATTTTGGTTTCAATCAGTTAGGGAAAATGTGTCTACATACATAAATACAAATTCACTTATCATCAGAGAGTATACAAGAAAATTTTAAGACCACTCTATTGGTTTATTTTATAATAGTTAATTGTAAGATTAGTCAAATTATCAAATTAAGAAATCCATTCGAAATGTATTAATCTTAGGTATATTCCTTGGGATAAAATTTATTTATTTAATAATAAGATGAAAAAAATTTTTACTTGATTCATCTAATTACCACTTTTATTGATTTTAAACATAATTTTTTCATTTATTATCATTTATTGTACTGACATACTTATGATTTAAACAAAATAATTCAGCAGGTCTGAAGCAAAATGGGCTTGTTATGACTGATGAATTGAAAGAGCAGTTAGAAGATGCAGCTGCTGCGACAAGTAAAGCGTATGCTCATGTTCGAAATCTTGGTACGACTGGAGCTGCTGCAGCTGCAACAGAATCTGATCTTCTGAATCTTGGTCAAGGTAAACAGAATAGTCATAATTTTCTTTCATTGTGTCAAAGAATATTGTTACGTTTTTAGCGTAGCGGGTTCGAATTGAATGGACTTTAGTTGAGGACAGCACAAACATATTTATGTACAGCTATTTACAGTTATTTACAGGATAATTAATAAAGTAAAAATTTCAGATAAATACAATTCAGCAGTCAACAGTCAATTACAGCGTAAATTCAAGTCTTACGTACGATAAAAACAGACTGCAAAACAGATATCGTATAGCACAGATACAGTAAATCGCAGCGAGCTCAATAACACAGCGTTAACAGCAAACGCAAACACAGCTCACAAATCCTTTAGTCCAGCGAGACGCTTTTTATTTCAGAGCAAACTCTCAACTAACTCACTCACTCCGGCTACTCGCCCTTATATAGCCGAAAAAGCGCGTGCACGAATCTCGTGAAAATTCTCAAAACAACGCGCACAATCTAGCGGCTACTAGACTATTCCTTTCGCCAAACCAATCAAGCTAGCGCGAGACTCCTCGCCAAACGTCGCCATCTTTGGCGAGTTTTCGTGCCGCTCGCCCGCTTGTAACATTGCCCCCTCCTCTAGGACTGCACGACCCGGGCAGTACAGACCCCGAGCAGAAGACACTCAAAAGTAACAATACCATACACACATAATCATTGAAAAAGAATTAACATAAAGAACACTATTTACAAATATACAGGTCATATTTACATAAATGAGGAAACCATGGTTTCAACTAAGTATTTGATAAGTCACCATAATAAGGGGCTAGCCGGTCGTAATGTACTACTCTTGGTTTTGAAATCGGTGACTTCCTTATTCGAACCACGATGTCATTCAGTCTTTTCAGGACTGTATAAGGGCCTTCCCAGGAAGACTGCAGCTTCGGAGAGAGTCCCTTTCGTCGAATCGGGTTCAAAAACCATACCTTGTCACCTTTCTTGAATTCATGTCCGGTAGCTTTTGTGTCGTACCTGGTCTTCATCTTCTCCGTCGCTATCTTGATCCGATCTCGGGCAAACCTGTGTACGTCTTCTAAACGGGCCTGGAGGTCTTGAACACAATCCACAGGCGAAGAAGGCGTATCCGGTGGACACCCGAAGTGAGGATCATAGGGCAGTCGGAGTTCTTTTCTATTTCCATTGTCCGTCCGAGGAAGAGGTCCCAAGATGTTTGAGGCGAGTCCCTCCAATGATGCACCTGCAGTATACTGCTGTAACTTATCACGACTGCGTGTTTCCGGTTGTTACGAGCGCCTTCGGCTAAAAAAAAATACATTTTATTTATAAAACATACTGGAGCTTTAACCTTCTTTAAAACTCTAGTTTGAATTAATTGCGCGCGAAACCAATATAATGTTTTTGTGTATGGCAACATCTTGTAAAGAGAATTGTAAATAAGAGAGAATAAAATGGAGTCAGATTAAATACGAGTGAATTATTTTATATTAAGACACCACATCTTTGAATATTATTAGAGGAGAAACGACTGAATGATATGAAATTCAGATAGAGTCTCAACATTGTGGTGAACCCGGACGTGATCGCTGAAAATACGGTACGTTTGTTTTTATTTGCAATAAGAATTCAGTAACGGAATAAAAATGGAGATGTTCGTTAAGAAGCGAATGCCTATTAGATCTAACTTTACGAAAACGTATAATATTCTGATTGAGAGATTAAAGGTCGAAGAACCTCAGGAAAAAGAAATTAAATCATTTTTCAGTAATCTGGAACGAATTTATTCGGATTTGGCCAAATTAGATAATGAAGTATGTAGTTTTCTTTTGGAAAATCCAGATATTGAAAAGTATGAAGAGGAATATCTTAAAATCGAGGAATACAGCACGAGAATGATAGATGCGAAAGTTAATGTGGACATATATTTGTCTAAACTTTCTGACGCTGAAAGGGAAAGCGTTGGCTCTATTTCACCTAGAATTAAACGAAAACTTAAGTTACCCAAAATAGAACTTGTTAAATTTAATGGTGAAATCAAAAATTGGTTGGCTTTCTGGAGTCAATTTAAACGAATCCATAATGATGATAAATTAGAAAATGAAGACAAGTTTCAATATTTGATTCAATGTGTAAATGAAGGAACTAGAGCACGTGAAATTATAGACAGTTATCCTCCAACAAATGAAAATTATTGCAAGGCAATAGAAAGTTTAAAATCTCGTTTCGGAAAAGACGAATTGCTTATTGAGTACTACGTTCGTGAGCTACTAAATTTAGTTATAATAAATGCTATAGAAGCTAAAAGAAAATTAAGCACATCGCAAATTTATGATAAATTAGAAACTTATTTAAGAGCTCTAGAATCAATTGGATTAACATCAGACAAATACTCAGCAATGCTTTTCCCCCTCGTGGAATCCTGTATACCTGAAGATATTTTCAGAGTATGGTTACGTAATCCTATTGTAATAGCAAATCATGACTCGGAAAGCAATGTATACACAGAAAAATTGAAAAACTTATTACTCTTTCTGAAAACTGAAATAGAAGGTGAAGAAAGAATTCGCCTGGCGAAAACAGGATTTATACCGAAAGTGTATAATGAGAAGAAAGAAAGAGTATTACATTCTGATTCTGTGGCTACGGCTACAGATTTGTTTTCAGGTGGTATAGAAAAAAGAAAGAACCCCATTTGCATTTTTTGTGAAAAAACTCATGAAAGTAAAGAATGCTATTATGCCAAAAAATTTGATTTTGGAAAAAAGCATGAGATTTTGAAAAATAAAAAATGCTGCTTCACTTGTTTAAAGCCTGGTCATACATCAAAAATTTGCAAGTCGAATGTACAGTGCCTGCTTTGTAATAAGAGACATTGGACGTTGATGTGTCCAGATCTGCCATCTAACCAAACAAAAGTCAAAACACTTGAGATGGAAGAGAAACTGAATGTCAACTTATCCAATCAGTGCGCTGCTGAAGAAGTTCTCCTTCAAACATTACAAGTTAATATTAAAGCAGAAGGAAAAATACGCAGAGTACGGGCTCTTATTGACAGTGGTTCGCAGCGTTCATACTTATTAAAGAAAACAATTAAGGAAATGAACCTCAGACCCATTGAAGTTAAAAATATCATACATTCGGTATTTGGTGGGTCTACATTAGAAAAACAAGATCATGGACTGTATGAAATAACCCTTCAGAATTTGAATACGGGATTTAGTTATGTTATGCAAGTCCTTGATCAACCAGTTATATGCGGAAAAATACCTAGGATCAAAAAAGGAAATTGGGAAAAGGAATTGAAGAAAAAGAATATAATACTGTCTGATCAAGGCAAAGATTGTCCTGACATTGAATTGCTGATAGGGGCCGACTTCTGTGGACAGTTATTCTCAGGAAATGTATATGCTCTCAAATGTGGATTAGTAGCATATGAAACAAAATTAGGCTGGCTAATTATGGGTAAAGTATGTGGAGAAAAAGGAGAAAATACTTCCGCTCATCTGGTGACTACAATGTTAATACAAAATAGCTCTATCTCTGATCTTTGGAAATTAGAAACCTTAGGTATTATGGATCCAGCTGAAACTAAATCTAAAGAAGAAATGAAAAGAAACGCAATGGATCATTTTATGAAAACAGTGGATAGAGATGAAAATGGCAGATACATAGTTAAGCTGCCTTGGATAGAAGCAAAAGAAACTCTACAAGACAATAGACCTATAGCTGAACAACGTTGCATCCGTACTTCGCAAAAGTTAAAAGATGAAAAGAAATATGCTGAATATGGAGCTGTTTTTGAAGAATGGCTTGAGGAAAATATAATAGAGAAAGTGCCCAAAATGGAGGACGGAAATCCAAGTTATTATTTACCACATCGAGGTGTTTTTAAGATAAACTCTTCAACCCAGGTACGTCCAGTGTTTGACGCTTCTTGTCGAGTTAAGAAAGTTCCGTCCTTAAATGACTGTCTGGAAAAAGGACCAAATTTAATAGAGCAAATTCCATCCATTTTAAGAAAATTCAGACAAAATAACATTGGGGTAATTTCTGATATCAAAAAAGCCTTTCTTCAAATTTCAATTGCAAAAGAAGATCGAGATGTTTTACGATTTCTTTGGTGGGAAGATTACGAAACCAGAAAATTTGAGGTACTTCGTCATCGCCGACTTGTTTTTGGCCTCACTTGTAGTCCTTTCCTCTTGGCAGCGGTTTTGAATAATCATCTAGAGGAATCTAAAGAGCTTTTTCCAGAAACCTCTGAAATACTGAAGAATTCTTTTTATGTAGATAACTGTGTGACATCCGTGCACAATGAAGATGATCTTACCCGTTTCATCCAAGAAGCAAAGCTGTTGCTTTCCAATGCTTGTTTTGATCTTCGAGGTTGGGAATATACAAGGGAGCTAAGTCTGGACGAACCGATCGCTCCAACCTCAGTACTTGGATTGCTATGGAATAGAAAGGAAGACTTCCTTTTCTGTGATTTACAAAATGCTGAATTTAATTTTGATGTTTGCAGTAAAAGAAATATTCTGTCAACGGCTCAAAAGATATTTGATCCACTGGGATTTTTATGTCCTGTGACAATATGTTTAAAACTTTTAGTACAAAATATTTGGAAAAGAAACTTTGGGTGGGATGAAATTCTTCCAGATGACATTCAGAAAAAATTTAAAACTTTGATCGTTGATTTGAAATTACTGTCGGAAGTTAAGATCCCTAGATGTGTTAAGATCAATGGCTTCATAGAAGGACTAAGTCTTCATACCTTTTGTGATGCCAGCAAATTTGCATATAGTACTGTTGTATTTTTGAGAAATACCTTGGGAGAAGAAGTCAAAATATATTTTATAGAGGCAAAAAGTAGAGTAGCACCTTTAAAAGTTATTACAATACCTCGTCTAGAATTATTGGCCTGCTGCATTGGAGCTCGGTTAACTTCAGACATTAAAAAATCTATGTCTTTGAGAAACGTACCTACTTTTTACTGGACAGATTCTTCTGTTGCCCTTTATTGGATACAACAAGGTCATTGGGGTACGTTCGTGAATAATAGAGTAGAAGAAATACGAAGTCTTTCTTCAAAAGATGATTGGAAACATCTTCCAGGGACTTGCAACCCCGCTGATCTCCCTTCCCGTGGCTGTTCGATCCAAGGATTTTTGAAATCGAGATGGTGGGAGGGTCCACAGTGGTTGAAACTGCCAGAGAAAGAATGGCCAGCGACAGACTCTGAATACAATTTGGAAGAGGTTTTCCAAGAAAGGAAAAAGAGGGTAGTGACGTTGGTTAACACTACAGATCTGAATAAATCCTGGTATTTGTACAAATTCTCAAAATATTCAAAAATTGTGCGAATGGTAGCATGGATTATACGATTTGTACAAAATTGCCGAAGTCCTATGAACAAGATAAAAGATCTTTTAACTGTTGCAGAACTAGATACTGCCGAAAAAAGGGTGATAAAAATCGTGCAACAAGAAACCTTTAATAACGAAGATGTAAAATCAAAACTCAAATCACTCTGCGTGTTTAGTGATTCTGATGGACTAATTAGATTGAAGACTAAAATTACTAGACGAGATGATGAAGAAAATTTTAGATACCCTCTAGTATTGCCTTGTAAGCACCCATTAGTTGAGAGGTTGATTTTCGAACATCATTTGATATCTTCCCATGCTGGAGTTCAAGTTGTCCTAACAGATATCCGTCAGAAATTTTGGATTCTGCAAGGCCGGAAAACTGTCCAGAAAGTGCTTTCAAGGTGTATAAGATGCAAAAGATATACGAGCAAGAGAATTGAAACAATTCCCGCGCCACTTCCGGAAGACCGTGTACGGGAAGCCTTAATATTCGAGGTCACTGGAGTGGATTTAGCAGGACCGCTTCATTTGAAGGATGGGAAAAAGGCTTGGATCTTGCTTTTTACTTGCGCAGTATATAGAGCCATTCATTTGGAATTAATACAGAGTCTTTCGACTAATGGATTCCTTTTAGGTTTCAGAAGATTCGTTGCAAGACGAGGGCGACCTAGGACTATATACAGCGATAACGGAACAAATTTCACTGGAACAAATAATTTGATGGGTTCTCTTGATTGGGACAAGATTGTAAATGACGCTTCTGTCTTAAGAATTCAGTGGAAATTTAACCCCCCAACAGCGGCTTGGTGGGGTGGATTTTTTGAGAGCATGATTAAGATGGTGAAGAAGCTTTTGAGGAGAGTTTTAGGGAAGGCATCGCTTCATTACGAAGAAATGTTTACTATTCTTTGCGACGTAGAGGCCAATATCAATTCTCGACCTCTGAATTATCTGTCAGAAGATCCGAATGATTTAACTCCACTGACTCCCTCAATGTTCATTCAAGAGACTATAAAGGTAGAAGTTCGCGATTTGGATACTTTGGATAAAGTAAATATCTCCAAACGATATCAGTATCAACAAAAATTACGAGAGGACTTGAGGAAAAGATTTCGAAAAGAATATCTGAGCTTATTAATCCAGAAGAAGCGAAAAGTAAAGGAATCTAGGCAAATGCAAGTAGGAGATATTGTTATAATTGAAAGTGATGTCAAAAAGCGACTAGACTGGCCTCTAGGAAAGATAATTGAAATGTTCCCGGGGAAAGATGGTTGCATCCGAGTAGTAAAGATAAAAACAGCAAGTGGAGAACTTGTGCGTCCAGTGCAACGTTTATACCCCTTGGAATTAGACAATGACGATCCTGTAGTTACGAGAAATAATGAATCGGCTGCTTCGTATAAAGAAATCAAAATCCCGAGCTTAGAAAGTGACTGTGAAACAAAAACTAGAAGTGGAAGAAGTGTAGTTAAGCCTTCACGTTTTAAATAACTTTTGAACTTTATTATATACTTTTCATATTTGTGTCTTTTATGTTTTGATTTCTTATTATTTTGAATTTAATATTTTGTTGTGCTATTTTGATTTTGTATCCTCCTAATTTAAAAATCAAAAGGTGGGAGGATGTTACGAGCGCCTTCGGCTAAAAAAAAATACATTTTATTTTTAAAACATACTGGAGCTTTAACCTTCTTTAAAACTCTAGTTTGAATTAATTGCGCGCGAAACCAATATAATGTTTTTGTGTATGGCAACATCTTGTAAAGAGAATTGTAAATAAGAGAGAATAAAATGGAGTCAGATTAAATACGAGTGAATTATTTTATATTAAGACACCACATCTTTGAATATTATTAGAGGAGAAACGACTGAATGATATGAAATTCAGATAGAGTCTCAACACCGGTCGTTTACGGGCGTTACAGTCATCACATGTTCTGCACCATTCTCGAACATTTTCTTTCATGTTGTTCCAATAGAAACGCTCCCGGACATTACGAGTTGTCTTCATGATTCCGAAGTGACCACCTGCAGGACTGCTGTGTAACTCCTTCAGTACTTGATTTATTCTTGATCGGGGAAGTACAAGTTGTCACTTAAATGACTATCCCACTTCTGACACCAGTTGTTACGTTTTTAGCGTAGCGGGTTCGGATTGAATGGACTTTAGTTGAGGGCAGCACAAACAAATTTATTTACAGTTATTTACAGGATAATTAATAAAGTAAAATTTTCAGATAAATACAATTCAGCAGTCAACAGTCAATTACAGCGTAAATTCAAGTCTTACGTACGATAAAAACAGACTGCAAAACAGATATCGTACAGCACAGATACAGTAAATCGCAGCGAGCTCAATAACACAGCGTTAACAGCAAACGCAAACACAGCTCACAAATCCTTTAGTCCAGCGAGACGCTTTTTATTTCAGAGCAAACTCTCAACTAACTCACTCACTTTATGAGGTTGGTTTTCGAGGCGCCTAGCCCCGCCAGGGGCTTATCCTCGACTTGGGAGATGCTTCATGCGACGCTGCAAACAGGAGACTGGCATGGACTGGAGAGATGCTTTGAGTTACCCACGAGGGGTGAGGGCGTGGTGAGGAGGAGAGCTACTCTGCTATTGGCTGGGGTTAGAATTTGGAAATAACTATTTAAGACTTGAACGGAGCAATTGTAGGGACTTGAGTTCTGACTTCGCGATTCGAAGAGAATGAATAGTTTTTTCAGGGGATCAGTTGCTGATTTCATTTCACTAATTGCTCTTTTGAGGTTAGGGAAGGCTTTGAAAAGAGTTTTAATTTCATTGAGGAGGTCGAACATGTCTGATAGATCGGAATCCGGACCTTTGGGCTTGTTTTCAACGGTTGGGGGAATATTGGGTGTTATAGTATCTTGAGGAAGGTTAGACCTTAAAATTTTTGAGAAGGAATAATTTGGTTTGATATAGTTTGAATTGGAGTAGTTTTGCTTATTATCCTGGGGAGTTGATATTTTAGGAAACTTTGGGCAACCGCGATAGGCTGCAGTGTGGCCAGTTTGATTGCAATTGATGCAAGTGGGGTTTTCAATGTTTTCTTTCAAGGGACAATTCCGTGTTTGATGACTACTAGCACATTTGAGGCATCTCGGTTTGAGCGCGCAGTTAGAGGAAACATAGCCGAACATATTACAGTTGTAGCATTGCGAAACTAACTAACTCACTCCGGCTACTCGCCCTTATATACCCGAAAAAGCGCGTGCACGAATCTCGTGAAAATTCTCAAAACAACGCGCACAATCTAGCGGCTACTAGACTATTCCTTTCGCCAAACCAATCAAGCTGGCGCGAGATAAAGAAGAAAAATTCTTTAAATTCTAGGGGTTTTTTTACACTAAAATTATATTATTTTATTACCAATTCAACTTTTTTCCTCCAATATAATCATTATATTTGGAAAAGGAATTTTCTTTTTTCAGGATAAAGATTTTAATTAAGTAAAATTAACTTACTAATTTTAATTCGGAAAAAAAATATCAAAAACTAAAATTTTGATGTTAATTTACATTTTATTTTATTAGATTAAAGAGATTTTAATATGATTGACCCTGCATATATAATATTTTAATTTTATTAATGATTCTCTTTCTGTTGAAAGCATTTATTTTTTTAAAAAAAGATTCTTTTTAAAAGAACATTTGAATTAATTTTGAAAATTTAAAATTCATGATATATAAATAAAAATAAAAAAATATATATATATAGATATATATATATATATATATATATAATTGGTTGTGCATAATATTGTGCATAATATTTGGTTAAAGGGAAATTTACTTCCCTGTTAAATAAGACATTACTTAAATTTTAATTCCTAAATCAGAACAGCTATTCATTTTTGTGTATATCCTTAATTCTTAAAAGTTTATCCAAATTCTTTATGTAAAATTCCATTTTGAGCTTTATTCATTAGTTTATTTTAATGAATATTTCATAAAACTTTTGTAGGGAACTCTACAGTTTTTCATCTTAAGATTGACTGGTATTATTTGAGCATAAAATATATCACATGGCCATCTTCCTGAAAGGCAGAATTTCCCCACAAGTCAAAGGCTAAAATAGAAGAATATTAGTATAAATGATAAAAGATTACAACTTTGAAACCTATTTCTATTAATAGATCTGTGCATGGTGCACTTTATATATTTTCATAAAAATTAGTCAACCTCTTCACTGTTTTAGTATCAAAATTTAGATAAAGCAAGTAAAAATATTAGGTTCATGGAAAAGTTACTCTTACTTGATTTTCAAGTAGGGAATATATCTAACTAATCTTCTCTATGGATCAACTTTTACTTATTTGCTGATGATTTTTTTTCTAGGTACACATACTCATGTTGCTTTAGAAGAGATATTAGCTGAAAAGGCTGAAAAAGCAAAAGATGCTGAAGAAAATAAATTACCTCAAGAAGTAGTTGTAATGCAGCCTATTCTTCGATTTTTGCAACTACTTTGTGAAAATCATAATTATGATTTACAGGTTTGTATATTTACGTAATATGAATTAAATTTAAGAAATTGAATATAAAATTCAACACAGCTTGTTCTTTATTATATTAATAATATCTCATAAACATATCTTCCCATCATATTAATTCAAAATAATCCATCGAAGAATTGTGTCAAGTGAATTTATTTACATTTTTCTTCTGAAGATGCAAATTTTGTAGAATTTGGTTTAATGTTATTTTTTTCTTTCAGAATTTCTTGAGGAACCAAAACAACAAAACAAATTATAATCTAGTTTCTGAAACTTTAATGTTTTTGGATTGTATTTGTGGCAGTACTACTGGAGGACTGGGTCTATTAGGTCTTTATATTAATGAGCATAATGTCTCTCTTGTTGATCAAACTTTGGAAACTCTGACAGAATATTGTCAAGGTCCATGCCATGAAAATCAGGTTGAGTATTTTTATTTATTAATTTGCTACTGGAACAGATAGATCCAACAAGACATCAAATTAGAAAATGCTTTTTTTGTTCATGATAAAAATTTCAATGTTTTAAAAAGTTAAAAATTAATTTATATGATTTTCCTAATGAAATAAAATATTTATTATTGCAAAAATATGGTATGCTTATATATTTTTAAAGTTTATTTCTTCTGTTCTTAATTTGCAATTTTTTTCATCGTTTCAATGCAATCTTTTGCTGAAAGATGTGTAATTTTTTAATATTAATTTGAAAGACAAAGAAACATAAAAAATAATGATAACATTGAGTGCATATGAGTTTTCTAAGTTCTGTTCAGCTTGGCATATTTAAACTATGATCATGTAATGGAAAATATTAGTCCTTTTAATACATGTGCATTACATAGTAATGCAGTTAATGAAGTCAAAATAAGCTGATGGTAGAAGCTAACAGATAACACCAGAAGATAATTGATATTTATTTTAATGTTATGTGGTGGAAAAAACATATTTTCTAATTTAAAACTACTAAAATACATATGCTATTTTGACTCTTCATTAGTGCATGGTTTTGATAGTAATAGAAATACCTGCCCTAAAAAAATTGTGTCTATAAAGGAAAAAAAAAGGAAGCAAAGCATGGGGAAAAAATTAATTTATATTGTTTATCTTGTTAACAAACAAATGATGGCATTTAGGTTAAACTTTAGTTTAGTTGATTCTTCTGACATATTCGTATTTTGTGATACTCCAACCACTTCCTTTTTCAACTGAAAAATTGGCTAATTTTTTATATGCTTACTTAATTCAAACATCCTAAATTTGAATTAAATTTTGACACAATAGTTTATTTTCAATTAAGAATGAGAGAAACAATTTTATATCCTACTTACTGAAGAAAAAGCTAATTCAATAATTTCTAATACAACAAATAATTTAAATGAATTTAAATAAAAATTTGAAGGAATTAGAATTTTTTTAAAAAAAAATTTATGCATGTGATTAGTTTGTTGATAATATTTTTTATACATTTGCTCTATATACACTACTATATATTTGCAAATATATAAATACAAATATTCTTTATTTTATTAGGAAATTTTTCTGTATTTAGAGATTTAAAAAAATTGCTTATATATTTTTTTTCTTTTCCAGAACTGTATCGCTGTCCATGAATCTAATGGAATTGATATCATTATTGCTCTTATATTGAACGATATTAATCCTCTTGGAAAAAAGAGAATGGATCTGGTATTAGAATTGAAAGTATGAATTTATCAGACTCATCCTCGATAAATATAATAAATAACTACTGGCAATATTTTAATTTTTAATTGCTGTTTTCTTTTAGAATAATGCATCTAAACTTCTTCTTGCTATTATGGAAAGCCGAGGAGACAGTGAAAATGCAGAAAGAATTTTATACAACATGAGTCCAAAGCAACTGGTAAATGTTTATGAAATTTTTAAAAAACTATGTAGTATTAGTTTCTGTCCATGTCTATCTTAGCTCAGAAAAATATAGTTGCTCAAATAAATTTATTTATTCATGAATTTAATGTAGTATAAGATGTTAAAAAATTTTCTTGTATAATTAGTGATAAATTTGTTCCTTAATTATCTTTAAAGAAAAATAATTTTAAATATGATTCGCTATTGTGTGCATTGTCATGAATGAAAAATGTCTGTGTAAAAGGGCCTTGAACCTTTATTTAAAATATTCTAATCTTAACATCATTATTAAAATTCTTTTCATGATTTTAATTACATGCATGTATGAAGGAAAATCTTAAAAATACAGTTTCCTATTAATAAAGATAAACTTTCATTGCAAAAAATGTATTTTCTATAAGAGAATTTTGGTAAAATAGCATTATTTATGGATTACTATTAAATTATAATAAGATAATCAGCTAGTATGTTGACAAAATTGGTTATCTGCTTAACTTCAATTAAAACTCTTATTCTTAACTTTATGTTTAGGATTTCCTCAATCATTATCTTGTAAACATTGAATTATAGTAAACATATAAAATATTAACTTGGGGTGTACATTTGTGGTATTTGTGTTTGTGGTTTATGCCTGATCTGTTTACACTAATCCTCATAATGAAATCTCAAAATTCATAGTATCTTCAAGACACAATTTATTGGGTAATTTATTTTCTAATTTCTTGTATCTTCTATGATGCTGGAACTTTGCTTTCTTATTCCACATGTTAAATATATACATTTTATTACATTTATTTTCCCCCTTTTTTTAAAAAAAAAAATCATCTAAGCATATTTTCCTTCAAATATAATTCACACGAAATAAAATTTAACTTACATATGCACATTATGCTTCAAGGAAAACCTTTGTGTTGATCAAAATATTACCATCACACATGCAAATGCACAAATTAAAGGACTGAATTTGTGCTCAGAAACTAAACCAAGAAATTGAAATTTTTAGCTTATGTCTGTATGAAATAAATTTAAATATATTTATTTCTCAAAAAGTAAATATAAAAAAAGGTTTATATCACTTTTAAAATATCTATATTATTAATTCGAAATGGTTGGGGTTAGCCTAGCTGGTAGGGCGTTGGATATGCATCCCTTGGATTGCGAGCTCGAATCCACCAACTGAAGACTCTTTGTGTTTGAGGTGGCTAGTGCACATTAAATCTGTCATGTTCACAAAGTCCTCCATCTCAAGAGTAATACTGCTGGGAGCGCTGGGTCAGAGGTGATTGTTGTCTGTTCTGGATATAAATTATGATCTGTAAATGAATGAAGTCTGCCTTGCGAAAAGAGTTTTTGAGGTGTATGAGCTAGAATTCAGACTTCTGTCCTTGAGTGCTCAGGAGTCCCTACTCTCAGAAGCTATTGTACTGCTCCCTCTGTTATAAAGCAAAACAGGAGAACAACAACATTAATTCAATTTCAATTAAAGCAAATATAGTTTAGTATATACAGAACATCCATTCTAATCATGACCCAGCATCTAATTTAATTTCTAATCTTTAATAACAAGTATATGCATCTAAAAAGAAAAAATTATCTAAATTAAATGGTTGTATTTTATGTGGTTTAAATTAAAAAATGTTCTGATAAATTGCAGAATTTTTAAAATTTTTAATGGGATGTTCTGTGAATGTCCCCCTTTCCTATGAATTATATTTAATATGTTTTTCCTGAGATACTAATGAAAAAATTTCTTTTTTCTAACAAGAACTGAAAATCTAAATATTATTTTTTTTTTATTTAAAAAAGAAAACTTAGTGATATTTAGACTACTCCATTGATCATCTTGACAAAAATGTATTAATCAGCAACAAGAATTTCACCGAGGCTGATTGAACTAAAATAATAAGGTTGTTGATTGTCCTGAAATGAATAATTATATTAAAAGTTTCATGAGGCTATCAGGTTTGTTTTCAGAAATTTGAAACGGTTTTTGATTTATTAGATTGAAGTGCCAAGAATATTTTTTTTAATGTGATTCATAGGGTTGAAGGATTGCTTGAAATTTAACCTTCATTTTTTTTCAGCTGTACATTTATTATCTGAAAATTTTTAAAAAAATTTTTATCATGTAAATTCTTTTGAAATTAAAATTGAAAACTGAATTTTATAATGAGTTATAGGAAATTTTATTAAATAATTTTTTGAGACATCCCAAAAATTATTTTAAAAAATATTCTGTAGTGTACATAAGATTTCAATCTTGGAGGATTCTATCCTATATATTCATATTCTAAATATTTTGTTGAAGTAGTCTTTAAGAGACTAAGTTATGTAAAGCATTTAATTTTAAAATTTAGTGAATACTAACCTCAATGAGCTATTTGGTCACTATATGATGCTAGTTTTTAATAGAAGACCAATAAAAAAATTAAGATTAATGAATAAAAAATTAAGGTGGATGTTAAGACAATTTTATTGAATGTTTGCTCAATAAATTTTATTACTGTGCCTTATGATTACTTTATGCAAAAGAAAATTAATATTCAGTTCTAATTAATGTTTTTTAGATGTAATAGTTTTAAATGCTTTTACCAGAAAAAATATCTTTATAAAATTGATTATTCTTATAATGCTTTTATTGAAAAACTTACTTTAAAAAAATATTGCACCAAAGATTTCTGAATTGTTATTTAATTAGAACTTCTTGTTGTATGTCATATATTTGAACAGTTTATAAATCATATAAAATTCCTTCTCTTATAAATATATCCACTTCTAACATGGAAGGGGAAAGATGTTATTTACTTTTCCTACTTTTAAAGAACATCTATTATTCTATAAAAGATATACCATTTCAAATGAAATCTGTATTTGGAGTAATATTTCATGAGTATAGTATGATTAGATTGAAATTTATAATATTTGTATAAAAGGATTTTTTTCTCTATTACTGATCTGATTATGAATTATAGGTGGATGTAGCTTGCAATGCATATCACCAGGAAGGTGAAGATGAAGAGGATGAAGATAGTGAGGAGGTTGCTGAAATAGATGATGGTGTTTCACCAAAGGAAGTTGGGCATAATATTTATATATTGTGTCATCAACTTGCCCAGCATAACAAAGAATTAGCTTCAATGTTGAAACCTAACTTAGCTGATCCCGATTCAAAAATGAATCAAGCCTTACAGTATTATGCCAGTCACACTGCTCAAATTGAAGTAAGTAGTTTCTCATTTCTTGTCTAAAACATAAAGTAAAAAATTATGAATTTGTTTGATAAAATTGAATTTAAAAGTAATTATCAATCTTATCAAAGTAATTCATGTAATTTATTTCTATTATTAATATTCTGTAATTCTATAGTTTACATTTTGTGCTCTTATTTTTTACTAATTTAGAGTATTTTAGCTTATGACAGTATTTTTTATTCCAATCTTTCTGTATTTTTTCCACCACTTTTATCTTTGTAGATTGTACGCAATGATCGTACAATGGAACAGATTGTTTTTCCTGTACCTCAGATCTGTGAATTTTTAACCAGAGAATCAAAAATGCAAGTTTATTTGAAAGCAGAACGTGATGAGCAAGGAAGCAAGGTCAGAAATTTGATTCATTTATTTAGCTGTAAATCTTAATTTCTTGTTGAAACATGAGCACATATTTTCCCCCTCTTAAAAAAAAAATTAAAGATCTATTTTCCATAAAGGACTATTGTATTTCATTCATGAATAATCAACATTGTAATTCTTTTACTTCCTGATATATAAAGCTGTTTGAAATTTTTCTGCTGAATATTAGCTTGTTCCTGTGTTTATAGCTCATACATAGGAAAACCAAATATTATTTCTCTTTTTCATAATTTATTCCTTTTACTTAGTTATTGGTGTCAAAACAGTTTCTTGTTTCTGCATGTCCCTTTGTTTAATATTTTTGAATGTCTTATTTCATTCTTCTTTAACATCAATCATTCATTTTATTAGTTCATCTTAAATGTAAATACATTTATCCAGTATTATCTGTTCAGTTTAATTTAGATTCTCAATTGAAGATATTTCAAAGATTTTGCCTAAATTTGTACATCTGATTTAATTTTTTTGTCTTCAATCTTAGAAACAAATGGTTTTATTACTTTTATTAAATTTTCTATTGCGACTTTTAAATGAATAAGTATTGCTTTATTATAAAAGAGGCAAAGATTTAACTTAATATGTCCAAGTAACATATTTCAGAAGTAACATATTCAGAAATAAGTATTAAGAAGTAACATATTTCATGGTTTTGGTGGTAGTTCTAATTTGAATTAACAAGTTTATTTTTCTGTGCAGTGACTTATTCAGCTAATAAAATAAAAATTGATATTGTTTTGCTCTCCATATATTAGAATTAAATATAAAATTTTAAATGTTTTACTTTTTGTCACAAACATTTTGTGTGCATGATTCTTCTTGGGGGAACATTTTTTCAATAAATGTCAACTTAAAAAATAAGGGTAATACTTATATTTTTTTTTAGGTGTCCGATTTTTTTGAAAGAACAGATGATCTATTTAATGAAATGAAGTGGCAAAAGAAGTTACGAGGTATTATAAAAACTGTGCATTATTTACTTATTATTGTATAATACACTGTTTTGTATAATATTTTTTAATATGTATAATATTCTGATACGAAGTTTTTCTTTGAAATATTATGTGAACAGTAAGTTTAGCAATTGCTTATATCATCCTTATTTTTAATTATGTTGGTTAAAAATGCAATTAATATAACTTTTAAATTTTTCTATATGTATATACAGTGTTGGTTTTATTATAAACTTTTCATTTCTGAATAAGGATTTGCTGAAATTAAATATCATATCTTTTTAAAATATCATATGTTCAAGTATATCCCTTTATATTTCTATGCTTATTTATATTAAAGGCTGCAGTGTACTATTGTACTACTTATTGTTATATATTTGTATATTCTTCTTTTAATATAATGTATGTTGTAAGTTCTACTTTTATATTATTTCAAAATTTTCCAAAATTAGATATTGATATTCTAATTAGATTTTTACTATTAATAAATGTTTTCAGACATATTTATAAGTATTTTAGAATGTAACATTTCTAAATTATGAAACATGAAAAGATTTATGATTGTTTTATTTTGATTTTTTTTTCAGGGTAATAAAGCAATTTATTTAACTAAAGTATATTTTTCAAATAAAAATAAAATAAATAAAATTTCTTTTAGGTCAACCTTTGCTGTACTGGGTTAGTCGACACATGTCTATGTGGAGTACTATTGCCTTTAATTTAGCTGTTCTAGTCAATATCATTGTTGCAATTTTTTATCCATTTCCTGACTTTTCTGGTAAGGATTTTTTTTTTTTAGTTTTTATCTGCAATTTCATTTTAATTTCACATTTACTTTATATTATTAAATGTATTATTCACTGCTGTTTATTTTTTGTATGTTCTATTTTAAGGTTTTTTTTTTTTAATATTTTAGATTAATAATGCATCTTGTACTTTTTTCATCTAATATTTGAAATGATATCTTAAAGTGAAATCTTTATTCTGCAATCAATTAAATTTATTTACTTTATTTCGTAAAATTTATTTACTTTATTTAATGAAAGATAGATATAAAACTTAATTGAGTTTTAATGTCTTGCCATAACTAACTTGATTATTAGAAAAATATTTTTATAGTAATTTTTAAGTATATTCTTAAAAGCTGTCATATCAGCAATTTTAGAGACTTCGCAAATTATATTCAACTTTTGATTTTTTTTCAAATCATTTTTGTTAAAGTGGCAACAAAATAACCATTCATTATTTTATTACCATTTTTGTTCCTTCTATTTTAAGAATAAATGAATTTAAAAAAAATCTGTTAGGTCTTATTTACTATTTTCTTAATTTAAGATACATAAACTATTTAAAACATCTATTTAATTATAATGTTTGTCATCTATATATTTTATTACTTTATTTTTTCAGGTAAAATCGATCCACGCATATCAGGTTTAATGTGGACTGTAATGTTTGCATCATTAGCTGCTGTTATAACTGTACCTGGAACAACAGTTATTCGTATTTATGTGTTTTCTTCAATATTAAGAATGATATATTCAGTGGGCCTTCAGCCAACTCTATGGATACTTGGAACTGTTAATGTGAGTATTGTATATTTTTCATTAAATTTTTAGACTGATTATTATTATTAGAACTGAATCATTGCTTATTCATATTCTTGGCATCATGTAATTGCTGAATATATTTATTTCTAATATCATTACTTTTATACTTTTTGTAGGTGGTTGTAACGGCTGTTCATTTAGTCAGTATTATGGGTAATCATGGGACATTTACAAAAAGCTTTCGCCAAATACTTACAGATTTTGAGCTGTTATACCACATGGTGTATCTGTTATTTTGCATTTTAGGGCTTTGTGCTCATCCCTTTTTTTATAGTGTTTTGGTAAGTCATCATCTCTCTATATTAATTTGTATGTTTCTGTGATAAAGTTAAAATATATTTAAAGTTGGTGTAGCTTGATTACTGAACCAATTATCCATTTAAATTTTATATAATTACAGTTGTTTTAAATTTTGATTCATGTTCTATTGTATTCAAGCTTAAATTACATAATAAACCTTTACTTGGAGGTAATTAGTTTTAGTATTATTTATATATTAATAAAGAGTATTATTTAAATGTCTAGAGCAGTTAATATTATACATCAGATTCAAATTTATAATTGGATGCTAATCCAAATTAATTAAAATCTGGTTAGTTACTGAAAGATTCTCGGTAGTATGTAAATGGAATCTAAACACATAAGAATATCAGAATTCACAGTAGTAAAAATAAACATTAGAAAACCATTATGGAAATATAAGCTTATTATAGGAACACAATCTTCAAAAGAAGAATTTACTATTTTATGTTCACCTTTTTATAATAAAACAATTATATGTATATTTATGTATAAATATTTTCTATCCACATTTATTAGCTGATCGATTTGAAAGTAATAAAGTATTAGTAAAGTTTTCTTAATATAAATAATCAATTTCTGGCACATAAAACATATATTTAAATAATAACAAATTTGTTGATTGGCCTATTTCCAATTCAAAACTCTAAGCCCCAGAATGAGAACATTCTGGGCTCATATTTAAATATTGATTTTTTTTTGTTACCAATTTTAGCAATTTTATGATTAACTTTTCTTTTCAAATTAGCAGATTCTTGATAGATCTTTCTTAACATTATTTCTTCATCTGATATCATAGGATATTTTGTTACTATTTAGAAAGACAATGCAGAGTTAGCATGTGTATTGCTTAGGTATACAGATAATTGCTAACAGAGAGACAAAAAGTATCTGTTACTTTTATATTATTACTTGAGATAGTAAGCGAACCAAAAAGCTATTCATTAATGTAGCCACATACTGTATTTCTAAAAGAAGAATTAACAAATAATGTTTCTTTCAACTTAGTTGTTGTTAATTTGGTATCGATAAAAACTTTTTTTTGTACCTTTTATCTATCAAGCGCAATATAAGTATTTACTTCATTGTATTAATGATTTTTGTTTATTATTTCAAACAATTCTGGAAAAACAACCTTATATATTACAGGTCAGATGGCTTGCTATCTACCAATCACAAAAGCAAATAAAACACATTTACATTTTTAAAAAAAGATATTTTTTATCTATTGCATGAACATGTCTTTGATTTAATGTATGTATATTATTATTCTAGCTAGTGTAGTAACTTAATTATTTATTAAGATTGTTATTGTTTTATATTTTATTGATTTTTTATCTTTGAAAATTGTATTAATATTTTCATCTTCTAATAAATTGATGATAATGTTCTTTTAGCTTTTAGATGTTGTTTACCAGGAAGAAACATTGAAAAACGTCATCAAATCAGTTACAAGAAATGGCCGATCTATTATTTTAACAGCAGTGTTGGCATTAATTTTAGTCTATCTCTTTTCTATTATTGGATATTTGTTCTTCCGAGATGACTTTCTAATGGAAGTTGATGTTAAACATCATCGTAATCTTGCTGGTAAGTTTAATTTAACATTTTTTAAATATAAACTAAAATTTTTAGTTATGCCTTTTTTTAATTATTGGATTTTATTAGATGTATACAGCAGGGTTGAAAATTTAGTGCCATATTTAAAAAATATATAATATTTGACGCTTAAAAATTACTTGTAAACTTGTGATAATTTTTAATTTTCATTGATTTATCTGCTGTGATAAAAGAATTATTTTTAATTTTAGAAAAAATATGTATCAATTTGTTGTCTATCCTAATTTTATTATTAGATTTTTTGTTTAAAAGACCAAATAGTGAGCATTTATAAAATGTTTGTAATTATAAATAAATAGAAAATGTTGCTAAATTCAATTGCCTATCATGTTTAGAAGCGGCCACTTTTGGCTACCAGATGGTTTGTCAGGGATAGTATTTACTAAATCTTTTGCACAATTTAGTTTTAAAAGCTTTCTTAGCTAAAGCTTTAAAATTTAAATTTTATGCACATATTTAGTATATTTTTTAGAACCTTTGTGCCATTCCGTTCATTGTGACATGTTATATTTCTACAAATATATGAATTTTTTCGTTTTTGGAATAAAATTTTATCCCTTTTCAGATCAAATAATTCCCTATTATGTAATGTTCTACAATATTTTTAATATCTCTTGATATTTTCTGTATAAATTTAGTCATTTTATTGTTCAATTAAACAAACTCTTTTTATTTCTAAGGATATGAAGCCCATTTTTTTCCTATGCCATTGTTATATCTGATTTCCTTAATTTTCTGATATATTTATGCTTTCAGTTATATAATTGAAAAAAGCAAATGTAATTAAACACTACTGTTGTATTCTGTAATTTTAAACTTTAAATACAGCAAAATTTTATTAAATTTTTCAAGAATGTATGTCGGAAGGAAATATTAGTAGCCACAATGAAAAATATTTGAATTTTGACTTTAACATTAAAATGTATTATTGAAAAAATGTTCTTAAATTTTTTAATTCATTGATTTTTGGGAAAAAAGTTGTACAGGAAGAAAATTAATTTTGTTAGAAAGGTAGTTTTTTTTTTAATTTATATAATAGGCATATAAAAATCTTTTTTGTGCTGCATTAGTTTTGAAAGCTATATAAGAAAAGTACAAATTAGCTTAATTTTTACTTATTTAAAATTCTAATTTCAAAAAAAGAAAAAAATCTCCCTGATGGTCTGCCAGTGTTGGATTATCACCCTCAAAAGTGGATATAATTAATATTAGTAGCTATGGGTCAAAAGATATGATCTGTTGAGTTCCAACAGACACACAAAGATACATTCTTCATTATTAACATTAATTACTGTAGCAATTAAATTAATATTTACAAGATGAAAAATTTTGTTAGTTGATATGAAAACTAATAAAATGTTTTCTTTTATATTCAATCATATTGATATTTATTACAAATATTCTATATTGTTGATTATCATACTCAAATTTAGTTAATCAGAATAAGAAACATAAAATAAAATATAAAATTTATTTATGTCAGTGATATAAATAAGAATAACTTTCTATGATAGTCATGCTTTCTAAATAAATAATTCTGACAAGAAACAAATGCTTTGAATTGTGCTAGTATTATATGTATGTGTTTTTGTTGCTTAATTTTATAAAGTTAGGATTTTTTTTATATCTCTATGAAATACTTTTATTAGTTTATTAAGTGTGCAATTTGATGACAGCTTGACCAATAAGTTAGAGATTGGAATTTCTAAATTTTTTAACATTATATATTGTAATTACTTAGATAGAAAATGCATTAAAAAATTAAAATTGTTGTAGCAAAAATCCGCTTTACATAGCAGTGCCTTATATTATATTTATTCTTTTAAATAATGCCTTACTTTTATATTTTTCAGGTGCTATAGAAGGTGAAGAAAATGCAAACAATGTGTCTTCAGAACCATTTCTCTCAGCTGATGGATATTGTCCTGCTAATGATACCATTTGTCTGAAAGGAATAGAAAATGTATACAAAACTCATGATGAGAATGAAACAGGTACAAAGCAGAATTAAAATGAAAATTTTATTCATGAGGATTTCTATATTACTTACTAAATCCTCACCAATAAAATCTTAATAGTATTGTATTGTAAAATGCTATGTAAATTTTGGTGTATTTTATAATAATAATTTCCATGGAAATTTAATCACTTCAAAGTTTAGAAATGTTGATACAGCATTTAAAATGAACTTCATCTTATTATTATATTATGATTCTTTACAAAGCTGAATGAGAATTATGAAAATAATATCTTTTAAAATTTTTATTTGTGTTAAAAAGATTTATAAGTACTTTTAATTTTATTATTTAGTAAAACATTATTAATATTTCAAAATTTAATGAAACTATTAACATGATTTTGATGAGGAATGATAAGTTATTTATCTGCTCTAATGCAAAGCCCATAATTTTTTAATCTATTTATCACTTAAGGTGTCAAGTCTTAAAATAAGATTTTCTCTTACTATTTTAAACATATTAATTCTAAGTCATCTGTCCCCTTTTCCTTTATACCCCTACAGCGGTAAATTAACTTATTTCTAGTCATAATTTTAACACTCACTTTCTGAAATCACATAAACCCTTTCTGAATTATTTACTTCCTAGAATTAATTAGAAATAAACAGATAGAACCACAAGTAGATATTTGTAAATCTTCTGGGATAAGATGCTCTGAGCTGTAATGTTAAATCCAGAACTAGCATTTTTTTTAAAATTAGCTCTTAGCCAGCTTAAAGAATAAGTGTCGATTCTTTTTTAAATTTAATTTTTTCTTTAAAAAATAGAACTTGTTTGAAGTTGAAATTAATGAACATTCCTAAATTTATAGTTATCATTAATGAAAATTTCACTATATATGTTATATTCTAAATTTGATACATTATCCATATTTTTATTCTTCATAAAATATTTTAATTTTTAAATTTAATTCAAATGGACATTTGGTGATTTCATCTATATAAATTAAAATGTAATTTGTTCTTTTTAAGAATTTCTGTATCCACCTTAAAATACTTTGCTTTAGCTCAAATCAACATGAACCACTTTTGGCTACACTGTCTTTACATTCTTTTATTGTAATTTCGTTGTCATATTCACTATAGATTTTAATGTGCTCAATGCAAATATCTTCTTCCTTTTTAGCATTTGAAGTGCAAAAAGTGACTCCTTCCCAGAATGATGATGACGATGAAGATGATACTACTACAGAAAGAGCTTGTGATTCATTGTTGATGTGCATTGTTACTACTTTAAATCAAGGTTTAAGAAATGGTGGGGGGATTGGAGATGTTCTTAGGCCCCCAAGTGCAAAGGTTGGTTTTAAATTTAATATTTGTCTCTTTTTTTCGGCTTGTGCTAGATGTGTAATTTTATAAAAAAAAGTAATACAAATTATTTAAAATTCATTGTAATATGTTTTTCCCCCTAGGAACCGTTGTTTGTTGCTAGAGTTATATATGATCTACTGTTCTTTTTTGTTGTCATTATTATTGTCCTGAATCTGATTTTTGGTGTCATCATTGACACCTTTGCTGACCTGAGAAGTGAAAAACAGCAAAAAGAAGAAATACTGAAAAATACATGTTTCATTTGTGGTATGTTTAGCATTAACTTATGAAAATAAGTATTGTTGTTTTATATTGATGCAGCATATTTTTAGTATTATAAAAAAGACTTTAAGTATATTTTTAATTAAATATTTTATATTTATTCTGTTTTATTCTACATTGAACCTTGAAATAAGAGCAAGGATTTTAGGTTTACAATTTTAAAACCCTTGTAGATGCTCATCAGATTATTTTGATGATTTAATTTCTTTAAATATCTTTAATGAATTAAATCAGTTTATTTAATGGTGATTTAAATATTCTGAAAGTTTTAATTAATTCAAAATTATTTAAGCCTGGATTAAAAAAATTGCAAGTATTAAAATAAAAATGATCCTAATTCCTTCTTTTTTTTCCAAATAAAGTCTGAGGATTATGATTGTTGTAAATTTTTTTTTCAAAAGGAAATATGTGGATTGTGTATAATTTTTTACTGTATATATTTTAATTAATGGATTGTTTGATTGAAATAAATTACTTAATCAGTTTGAACACTATGCATGCATTGAATTAAATCATTAGATTATTAAATTGAGGAATTAATATAAATAAAAGAAAAATAATAATTTCATTAAAAAAAATGTAATCATAATTTCTAACATGAATTTACATGTAATCCATAATATCTGAAATATTCTGTTGGAAGTTTTTCATTTCAAATAATAAATTTGTGTGAAATAAAGATGCAATTCCTCAACACAATACGATATTTAGTTAGATATTACAGAAAACTACTTAGTTCAAAGATTTACAATGAAATGGAAAAGCTTTTCATAGAATATTTCTTGCTTTTTAAATGTATTGTTTAAATTTATGTATTCTTTTTTAAAATCCAGGTCTTGATAGAGCATCATTTGATAACAAAACTGTATCATTTGAGGAACACATACGATGTGAACATAATATGTGGCATTATTTGTATTTTATTGTTTTGGTTATTGTAAAAGACCCAACAGAATTCACGGGACCTGAAAGTTATGTTGCTTCCATGATCAAGGTATGTTTTTTTTCTTAAAACTGTTTTATTATTTGTGAACAGAAAAGAGTACAAATTTTTCTTTGTAATTTTGTTTCTAATTTTGTTTGCTTTGAATTTCTAGAATTACTTAGGGATGAGTATTGTAATTTTGAAGAATAATCAAATTATAAAAGTAATACTTGTTACTACCCGAGAAGGAACTGTTTTCACTGTATGATAAGAAGAATATTTCATTTGAATTGATTTAATGTTGGCAAAGTCCACCTATATAGTATGTGTTTAATGAATTTCGATTTAAATTCTTTTGATCCTAGAGTTCCGAAACTGACCCAAACACAATCATTCTATAGGCTATATTTTTCAGTAGGTCTTGTGGTTCACACTTTTTTTAATAATCTCTCTTTCATTCATTGCCTTTTTGAAGTAGTATTTGCATGCATTATATCTTATTCTTAGAATAATTTTTCTTAAGAATTATTTACATTTTTTAGATATACATTTCAAATATCTTTATAATTTGTTTATGGTGTAACTTTTGGATATAATAGAAATATATATTTAAAGATAACATTTCAAACCTTCTTACTTTTTTGAACAAACCATTTATCATGTTGATTTGTTGGTTTATGTTATATAGTGGTTCAAATTTTAATACCATTGATTTATTTGTGTTAATTTTTTTGGTGTGTCATTTATAAATATTAATTGTTTTTATTATTGTCTAATGTCTTGATATGAAAAAAATAACTATAAGTATTCTATTTCCTTTATAGATTATTTCTTTTGAAATGTGTAAAACTTTTGATTTTGATCTTAATAGTGTGTGTGTGTGTGTGTGTGTGTGTGTGTGTGTGTGTG
>JAOUZG010039927.1:4848808-4869844 GCA_026289955.1 Argiope argentata | reverse complement strand
TGTGTGTGTGTGTGTGTGTGTGTGTGTGTGTGTGTGTGTGTGTGTTTAATGAAGGTTATAGTATAAAATTGAATAACTTATTTTCTTATTTAATATTTGTACTATATATTGTTTACACAATTCTTTTTTATTATTATAATATTATTATATTAAATTTTATTTCTCTGTTTCAAAGGATCGTAACCTTGATTGGTTCCCACGCATGCGAGCCATGTCACTTGCTGCTGATGAAGCAGAAGGGGAACAGAACGAAATTCGTACTTTACAGGTTCAATTAGAAAATACTCAAAAATTAGTTTCAACATTATCTCATCAATTAGCTGAATTACGAGATCAGGTAAGTTCTATGTAGAATACTCTGCTGTTTGCTTTACATTTTGATATTTGTTCTCTACAAAAGAATTTGTGTTGTTTTCTTTCAGTGTTATCAGGTATTGTAAAAGTTTTGTTTAATTTCTTAAATAGATGTATTAATTACAAACAAATTGCATAAATAAGTATTGTTTTATATTAATGCAGCATATTTTTAGTATTATAAAAAAGACTTTTAGTATATTTTTAATTAAATATTTTATATTCATTCTGTTTTATTCTACATTGAACCGTGAAATAAAAGCAAAGATTTTAGGTTTACAATTTTAAAACCCTTGTAGATGCTCATCAGATTATTTTGATGATTTAATTTCTTTAAATAGCTTTAATGAATTAAATCAGTTTATTTAAGGGTGACTTAAATATTCTGAGTTTTAATTAATTAAAAATTATAATAATTATAAAAAATATATACAGTGAACTTTGCCGCCACTCTGAATAAGAATCTAGAACTCATATTTTTCCACTAAGCAGTAGGTTTTTTTTTTAATTTCTTTTACATAAAAGTAGTTTTTTACTTTAACAAACCCTTTTATTTACTAGAATAGTGTATATTTAATAATAGTGTATGTTTAAGAATAGTGTATGTTTTATTTTCAATCAAATATTTTATTTATATCATGATATTCATTATTCTCATAGGAAAGCATTTTTAAACATCAAATTGTGGGAAGTTTTTAAGTTGCTTATTTTCCTTTTTTAGTTTATTATATACATGAATTTTCAACATCAAGTTAAATTTGCTAACCAATAACATTATACTGATAACATCTGACATCTGATTACACATTATCAATTTATTGGAGGGATAGCAGAATACTTGTATTATAAGTTCATAACCTTCCAATCCTTACTCATTGCCTAATGCAATTGGCTTATTTCCCATTTAAAATGTGCACTTGATTTCTGTATTTGGTATGATGCACATTTTTAAAAAAAAATGTCAGTGTTCAAGAAAAATTGCTTGAAAAAACTCTATCATTAAAGAGAATTTTTCTGAATTATAAGATAATATAAAAAGAATTTTCTTTGTGAGATAATATATCTAGAATTTGTTAGTGAAAAACACAAACAGTCTATATATTTTTAATTAATTGAAATTTCAAAAAATAAAATTGCTCTGATTTGCTATTTTTACCATTTGAAGTGTATCAGAGCCAAATTTGATAATTCTTAAGCCTATAAGCAAGAGTTATCAAATATGTAACGATAAGTCTTACCCTGTAGAGTGTCAACAAATATATACATTAATTTCTTTTTATTATTAATTGAGATTTGACCTTTTATGATTTTTTTTCCTTCTGTAACAGTTCATTGTTTATACCATTTGCTGTTATAATAATTTTTTAAGTAAATTAAATCTTTGTGAAATATGTTCAAATTTTTGTCATGATTTCTGGAGAAAAATTGTGCAATTAAATGAATGATATATCTCTTTCTGATTATCGTAATGCCATTTTGGGAGCCTAATGCCATAAGCAAGGGGAAAATTAATTCTAAGTATATTCTCTAATCTCTATCATTGAATGTTATAGATAATATTTTTTAATGATAATTTAAGAATAATTTAATGTTTTTTCTTTAAATTATATGCTGGATAAATAAATGTCTGGAATAAATATGATTGTAAAAAATTTTATTATTTTCTTTTAATTGAAATCATTTCCAAGAAAGGTTATATTTCAAAAACTTTTTGTTGTTGTTGTTGTTGTAAATTGTATCTATATTATTTTCTGAAAATTTGTACAGTACTTAAAAAAATTCTAATTTTGAATATTTAAATATGTTTTATTCCTGTTTTTTCAAATAGAAGTAGGTGAACATTTTTGCTCTTAAAAGAAAAATACTTCTGATTTGATATTTGTACAGAAAGTTTTTAAAGCTTTGTGCTATGATTTTAATGTAATTTTTTATATTTCATTATTACTTATATAACAACTGAACCTATTTTTTAGTTTATTGAAAGTATGCTTTTAACTTGGGAATTATTTTCTGTAAAATAGTTATTTAAAATACTGTCAGCAATTGGAAAAGTACTAATTTGATTACAATATCTGCTTTTTCACTACTTTCTGGGAAAAATTTTCTTACCACAAAAATATTCTCTTCACAGATGACTGAGCAACGCAAACAGAAACAAAGATTGGGGCTTCTTGGAACGCCTCCAGTTCCTGGAAGTTATCATCAAACATCAACATCTAGTTCTGTTGCTGTTTAAAAAAAGTTAAAGTGAGTCTCCACACTTATATGTTCTTCTTTTAATTCTGCATTTAAATTGTTAACATCATGAATTTTATTTTTAATTATTCTAACTTTTATTGATGCAATTTCAATCATATGTGTATATATTATAGCTGAACTGCATTTGTATTTCCCAATCCTTACATCATTTTTTAACTTTTTAATCCTCATTTTTATTTTTGTATGAGATTTAATTGCCTTTTTTTTCATCTAAATATGTAATGTAAGTATTATTTAAATAAAAGTAGCTAAAATTTTATTACTTTTCTAAAGCCATTAAATTTATGCTGCAATAGTAGAAGTTATTAAAATATCTCTATTAAGAAAAAGCTAAAGAGGGATGTCAGTAAACAGTATATGCAAGAAACGCTAATCTACATAATATACTTTTCAAAATGTGAAATAATTGGTAATGCTCTAAAAAAGAGATTTAATAATCTTGAGTATATTTTTCTGTCTCTTGCTATACGCAAATAATATACATTTATTGAATTATTATATGACTCTGATTAAACTGTGTTTAAAGTAAATGGCAGTTGCCTATTTTCTTACCTTGTTCGTTTTTGGTATTTTAATACAAAATTTGTTTCAAAATTCAGCAGTTTTATGACTATATTTGCATGTGCACTTTTTAAGAATACTTCCTCCTTTTAGTGGATATATATATATATAATTTTGCTTTTAAATATTATGAAGCATTGAAAAAATTTATAATTCAAGTTTTATGAAAATTAATTAAATAGTTTTGTTTATACTAATTAAAAAACTGTGATGGATGTATTTATCAACTATCCCACCAGAGAATGTTATTATCCATGTCTTGTAAGGAATAACAAGTGAACTTTAGTAGTAAGATATGCTTAAGCAAAACTATAAATCACAAGAGGATTGTGTGTATTATGATATTTTCTTAATACTTACCTTTCCTTTTAAAATTATAATATTTAAAAAATTTCAATTTATTTCTACATGTATTAACATTTCATTGGGTGCTAATAATAAAGACACCTTTGATTACTTGCATAAGATGTTCCTAAACATATAGGTATCAATCGCAGTTCTTTTTGTAACTGTTATGACCTTTGTCATATTGTAAATTCACCAATTTTTTTTATGGCATGAGTTATCTATTTTTTTGAAAAATGTTGGATATATTAATTAAAGTAAATAAAAAATTATTGTTATTTAGCTGTATTCCAAAAAATTCCAGTTAAAAAAAACTTACTCCATTTAATCATTTTGTTGTATTTTTTTTTTTCTATTTTCCATATTATACTCCAAAATATATTTTAATCATAATTCCTTTTTCTAGAATGTGCTCAAATTTCTTGTTGGTGAACTGTCATAACATGCATTGGGACATTCTCATCTATTAAAGACTTATTGTTACCATTTTTGATGAGGAAGACTAAAACTTATTGAATTTTAAATATTGTACATTTGTATTCAAAAATATTTTAAGATTTTTACATAGTTGTTCCATAAAAAGGAAAAAGACTATGATATATTAGTCTGCCGGCAGACCAAACTTGAGAAATTATAGATATTAACAGTCTTTAGCTTATATTTGATTCTTTATAAAATTGACTTTAATGTTGCAATTTGTTTTCTTATCTTTGATAGTTTTGTATAAAATACCTTAGCTAGTCAAAATATCCCATTTTATATCTTTTTGCGAAGTGCATGTTATACATTGCTTATATAAATGCACTGTTATTCACTTTCAGAGAAATGATGTTTAAAAAAAATTTAGATTTTCAAAAGGAATTTAGATTATTTTTGTTATTTTGATGAATGTCTTCTGTGGTGCATTTAATATAAATAAGGCATGTGCATTTTTATCTCATCTTTGTATTTTTGTTTGTTTTGTGATTAAAACATGTAAATGTTTATCAGGTGATGATAGAATTTTTATATTTTTTTCAACCAGCCAAGAATGTAAGAATTATTGCTTGTTACATTTTTAGAAAAAAGTGTGTTTAAATTTTTATTTTTTATGTTGAGATTAAAGATATTTATGGTTAAAGGATTTAAAAAAATATTTTTCTTCTACTTTTGTTTGCAACCTTAAACATATTAAAAATTTCGGGTCCAATATGTCATCGAAGTTTCTGTAAACGAAATGTCTATGCATAACGAATATTTAAAGAAAAATATTTTTCATATACACTCGAATTGTGAAATTATGTGAATTAGGTGTTTGAATGAAACAATTTCTATGGCTTATTTCTAGAGTAAATGACTTGAATCAAATTTCTGAATTATTTTTTTAGTTCTTGTATATGAAAGTTCACAATTTTCTCAGTTTATATTTAAATTAAATGTCTTTCATTATTTAAAGGTATTGTGTTCCCAGTGATATACAGAAACATTTAATAATGTAAAACTGCAAGTTATTTTACTTTTTTATATGCTTGTATTGTCATTGGTGAAAATTATTTTTGATTAATTGGGACTGAAGTGAAAATGATCTCCAGAAATTTGAATATTTGTTTGAATTTTTTGAAATCAATTTATATAGCTGAATAACTTTAAATGTTTTTTTCTATTAGTTAACTGCATGTATTCATTATAAAAATATTAATATAATTTTTCATAAGCTGTGTATTCTCCATTTAAAATTGAGGCTAGTTGGAATTTTTTCAGAGATATAATTATGTTTTCATTATTTTTAGTTAGTTTTTAAAAATATTTTATTTTTGTTAATAAAGTTTTAATTTTTTTTAAATCAGAAATTTTATTATTTAAAGAACTAAAGGAGATTTTTGTTTAATAAATTATTGTTGGTTTTTTGAGATTATAGAGTTTTTATAAAGAATTTCTCCAACCCTTCTGTCGCATTTGAAATTGAAATTATCATAATGTGTATGAAAACTGATGTTATAAATACTTAAAGAAACATGAGCGTGGCATTTCATAATAAGAAAATCAATGCTTGATTGATCCTTGAAAGATTAATTAAATTTGTTGCCCCCTCCCCTTATTTTTTAAATTTTATTTTTCTCCATTCAATTTTTATATTATCTTTAAAAAATGAAATGAATCAACTATTTAAACTGAATTTAATGTAGATTTTTTAATTAATGTATCTATCCACTTGCTTTATGATTCTTCTCTCTAGAATATAATTTATCTACCTCTTGGAGAAGTTCATTTTTAAATTATTAACAATTAAGTCTTCCATTTCCGTACCTCATACATTTATCTTATGATTGTTGAAATGAAATTTTTATTATAAAATTTAGTGTTTTAACCTTTTTACTAGGGGAAATGCAGATTTTTTTTATCTGCTTGTAAATGAGATGGTCTAACTGTCATATCAGTAATGTATATTTATTTTGTTTTCCTATTCTTGAGATTTTAATCTGTAAGATACCCTAAGTGACCTATGTACTGTTTTACTGCTGATCCCATTGTATTGTCACTTGAATTGTATAATTCTTCCCACAGATGGTCAATAGGGACTTTGGATCTTATTTATTAATGACTTGAATAGAAGTAAAACAGTTACTAGCTCTTCCATCGAGGATTATAAAGAGACATCTTAATTGTCATTTCCACCCATAATCTAAATATTTTATCCCTGAATTTGGCGTTTACTAATGGATTACAACACATTGATTAAGCAAGTGATTTTTTATTCTTTTTAAAAAGGCACTTTAAATATTTTACCTAATTCTTCTGTTTGAAAATTAATTTGCTTTGTTGAAAAAAAATTAAGAAGTGTTTCTGAAATAGATTCTGGTACTTGTTTATTTTTACGACCTTTTTAGTATGGTGACTGGCAATTCGGGCCTGCCATTGTTGACATAATCGGATAGCCAGAAAATAAATCCAGAGCCATAAAAATAAACAAGATTTTAAGTAAACAAATATTTTTTCTGTGTCCATTTTTGGCACATAAATCCAGTCTTCCTATTACTATGTTTAGTTGTTGCTAAACATGGTTTGGATATTTGCTCTTTTATCCAAGTGCCAAAAGTCTTTTATATTATATGTAATGTTCCACTTGTATATCAGAATGCAATTTAAAACTGCCCTACTTTGTTTGGTATTTTTGTTCTTTCTTTATAAGTTTGTGTAATCTCGATCTTGTCAATGTCTCCAAAGAAGTAAATGTATTAATCATTTTTAGTTATTTTATATGTATGTTTGATATTAATCATTTTTACTCTTGACATACAACAATATTTCTTCCTGTTTGTAAATTCATGTTAGGATTATGAAAATGAAATTGTTTGAATGTATTGAATGCTAAAATTTTCTAAAAGTTTTCTAATGTATTTCATAAAATTTTACTTGGACGTTTCTTACCCAGCAAGATCAAGATTTGATTAAGAAGATTGTGTGAACAAAATTAGTACACTAGATTTTTTTTTTTTTTCATATTACTGTAGGTGCTTGAGATTAGATACTTTGAAACTCAAGAATTTAAATTATTGCTGATCTCTATACAACCTACTTTGTATAACTGTTTTACATGTTTCTGAAATCAAAATGTGAGAATTTGAAACAATATCTCTGTAATAAATCATTCATAAAATTGTATTATTTCTTTATTTTAAATCCAAAGGTTAGGAAATCAGTTGTGTCTCTGCCGTGTTAGGTTTCTCAACTTTTCAAAATAACAAACCCATCCCTTCACTGTTGATTGTTTTTTCTTTTAACTTCATAAAGCACTGTCTTTGTTCAATGTATGTTGTTGTTTATTACATATTTTATAAATTTTCTAACAATATTTAGTTTTTAACTCTCTAATAAATTACTGTTTACAAAGCGATTTTGTTTTATTTAAAACTAACCACTTTTAGCGACTAGCTTATTTGCTGATGCTAATGGCTTTGCCATATCATCATTATCACTATTTCTTAAAAGTAAATTTCATGAAAAATTGAACTTTATTACATTATTTTCCATGCAAGCAGAAATTGTATCTTGCTTTCTTCGACATAAATATATTGTGATAGATCAGGGATTCTCAATCAATCATACATTAAATTATTTTCACTGGTTTCATTTTCAAGTTAAAATTTTAAATGATTATAAAATGTCTTTTAATTGCAATGCATAATTTTGTGTGGCACTCACCTTTCCTTCTCTTTCATGTCACCACAGAGTATTGCCCATACTGATGATTTACTAAAATTGTGCCCTAGATATTTCAGTTTGTGTAAGTTGATAATTTTTAATTAATGTGTATGATAAAAATTTCATAAGAAAAGATTTACCAACAAAGCAACAATTTTAATTTAATTTCTTTTAATACACCACATCATTGCAAATTTGGCTTCTTCAGCCATAATATTTATTTAAAAACAAATAAAAGATTTGTTTGGATGTAATGTTAACATAACTAACAATTAAAATTAATGAATTAAAATTCCTGTGCATCAGGATTACAATAAAATAGACTCAGCCGTCCCATTGATCCTAATCAATAACAAATCTTATGTACAATACTATTGTGTGGTATTATCAGGGTGGCCAGCCGACCAGGAATTGACTGGAAATTCTGGATGGTCCGGAAAAGTCAGGTAAATTTATTATAAAATTTATACCTCTAAGATATTTTTTATGCTGTAAATAATGATAAGAACTAATTTTTCACTTTTTTTAATCTATTTTACTGGTTAAGCATTAAGTTGTGGTGTTAACATCATAAGCCAGATAACATCCCTTGGACGGAAGTGATCTTTTGGTCTAATGGACATGTTACTTGATTACAAACAATAGTGTTGTGGGTTCGTGCTTTAAAATTCATCTGCTATATATTGGTGACCTTGACTATGCAACTTCATTGAGATGTAGCACTATCTACTAGCAGTAAAAGTTGTCAGATTCACTTGACGCATCAACTCTCACATTCACTTGCCATAACATTTTGTACTATAAAATCGTTTGTTTCTCCGTCGACTCCCTGGTGGAAGAGTATTGTGGCATTACCTTCATGGTCCAGATAAATCTCTTGGACTGAAGTGCACTTTTGGTCGAATGGATATGTTACTCAGCTACAAACACTAGCTTCGCAAGTTCGTTTCTTGACCTTCACTTGCCACAAAATTAGAGTGTAAGCGATTTTTTTATTAATTGACGATTTCATTGAAGAATTTTTCTTATTTGATGCAGAGATTTCATTTTGAATTTTCAAATGATTTTTTTAAATGTTTACAACTGTGTAGTTTTGATTGATGTATTGATAAACAATATGGACAAACAAGACCCCCCCCCCTGGAAAGAAACAAATCATTTTATTCTTTAGCATACTGTCAATATGCATATATTTTTGTACTGCATTTTTTGTGAGTAAATTTGACAAATAGTTTTGAGATACAATTGGATGCTAAATGTCTAATCTAATGAGTAATAATCTTCTAGTGAGTATTGGTTTATGTATTTGCAAACAATAATAGTGGGAGGGTTTTCATAATTGAAAATTGTCTAAAATTCAATTAGTGAAAATGGCAGCGATTTTCTGGGAATTTTATTTTACAATGATTTATTTGAAAGAGAACAATTTTTTTAGCTAAAATAAGAATGTATTGTGTAATGCACAAAGAGAATAAAATAATAAATCAACATGATTCTGAAGATATTAGAAACATCTAAAAAATATCATTGAAATTCAAAAAGCAGAAATACCACCCTTATTACCCTTTTTTATTATATCTATTGTATTTTATTATGAAATGAAAGTTGCATTTATGCTTATAAATTATTTAAAAATATAAATATTTCTTTTACTACGAGCTCTCCATTTAGGATGATTTGATTCTTGATTGGAAAAAGCTTATATATAACATTTAGTTATGTTAGATATTTGATACAGTTCTAAAAAAGTAAAAATTTCTACTATAGAGTTATTTCATATTACAGTATCGCAAGTGAAAGTTGTCTCATTATAGATATATAAACACTTATTTTGAAACAGTACATTTAAATTATCATTATTCAGGAATTAAAATGCCTTTTTATTTTCATACTTAACCTTAAATTTTAAATCATTATTTTCTTTACTTTCTTCATTAAGTATGATAGTAAAAGTGTATGAAAGATAAATATTTTTTTAAAAAAAATGTACACATTAATTAAAAATAATTTATTTCATGAAATCTTCATATGACAATTTTTACACACAAAACCTTACCTATATTGGAATGCTTCAAAACTTATTTGCTTATAAGTTCTGATTTCTGTAATAACATGACAATCTTTTATAAAATCCCCATTGAAAATACAAATTAAAAGCAGAATAGCTTGAATCTTCTAAAAAATGATTTGTATATTTCTTCTCATGAAGAATGTAAAAATTATATTATATAAAAATTGAATCGAAACAGTATTACTACATTTATAAATGTGCGTAAAGACTAACATTAATGTTATTTAAGATGCTGCTTCTAATATTCAGTTTCACCAAATTATTTTTAATTCAAAAGTTCCAGCAAAGTTATATATTCTGTTATTTTTTAAAATGTGTGCAATAATATAATTCTTTACTTCGAAAATATACTGAGAATAATATTTGAATTTATCTTATACTCCACAATTTTTCAGCTCAATATATATTAACTATGAATTAAAATAAGATTTTTAAAAATCTAACAATCTAGTTAAAGTTCTTTCTTTCTTTCTTTAAAATAGAAATATAATGAATATTTTTTTTCTCAGTTAGCTATTAAATGCTTTGAATGAAACAAATATATATAATGTAAATATATATGCTTACTTAAATAGGTCAAAGAGATTTGGGCAACATTTTAGCATTCAATTAATACTAACATTTTAAAAATTATGAATTAAGTTTTTTCAAACCTTTAGTTCATATTAATTTGGTAAAAGAAATTAGCATCTTGATTATTTAAAATGTGATACTTCTTTATTATAGTTAAATTTCCTTATAATTAATATTAAGTGGTAATATATTTTAATATTCTTAGTGGTATGGAAGTTTATATCTCATGGTAATTTGACATCAAATAAATTGTTATTATATTATGTACAAATTAAATATTAATAAGAGGTAAGAATTTTCATTAACTTTAACTGCCTTACTTATGTTGATTAGTTGTATATATTTCTGAAAATATATGCACAGAACCAAAGAACTAAAAATTTCTTTCATGATAAAGAGACAGTGGCATGCTTAATAAATTAAGAGAAAGTCGTATTACATTAATTATTAAAGGAAAAGTTCATTAATATGCAAAAGATGTGCATAAAGCTGCAACGACTGTGCCACTTGTCACCAATGCATATTTCTGTACATTGCTTGTCATCTTGATTTAAAGAATCCTATTGAAACTTGATTCTTAATCAGCATGTCCATTATCTAATAAATACATTACCATCATCAGACAGAATCAACTTTTCACCAAGTTTTCTCTCTTGCTGAATAATTCCAATATATATATATTTCTTTTTGTCCAATGAAAATGTCCTATATGTCCTTTGGCAGCCACATCATATCAGACATGCTGGTTGTAAGAGTCAATGAAACAGTTGCAACTGGAAGACAATTTTTTGTTTGGTTATTAGCTCCGTGGTAAAGTGTTGGATATGAGAGCTTTGTAAACTCCTTTGAGCTTGTGTTTTTTTGTGTTCTAGTCGCATAATGATGTTCTTTGGAACAGACTTCATGTCCGCTAAACTGTTCAGTCACTTTTCAGATTGTGTTTTGACGTATCCAGTCGATGTATTCCGACACGCGTGTGTAGACACCTGGATATCCTGGGGATGCGCATTTTGTTCCAAATGAGACGATTCCAACTACAGTCCATTCCCTTGCATTGTTTGGTACCATGAGGGGACTACCAGAATCACCCTAATGGGAAAAAAAGCTAAGTTTAATAATTATAAATTGATTTGCAGCACCAGTTTTTAATCTTTTTGCTTTCATAAATAAAGCATAGGAAAGTATTAATTTTTTTAAAAAAAATCGATTTCTCGATTTTGATTCATCTCGATATTCTATATTTCTCTATAGTCATTGTTTTTTTTCTTTCAATAATTGTACTTTTTGATCCTCTGTGTATACTTAGGACTCTCTCATGATCTTTCCCTGCCCACGCAGCATACTATATTGTTCCATTTTGAAAATAATAATGTACAATATTGTTTTACAATATTAACAGTATAAAATATGACTGTTTTATTGATCAATGTTTGTGAATATAAATCCCTTGGTCGCTAAAGTGACAAAATGTATTGCATTTTATAATTCTTTTTAGATCCAAAAACGAGGATGCGAGAAAATTGTACCATATTCCTAATATATTTACTAAGACATAGATAACATCTTGTGTAAGCCAAAAAAAATTATATTTCCCATTTTTTCGCTTGGCTTCACTATGCAATTACAAACGAACAGTACAGAATAATGATAATGATGATCCCTGTGGTGAAATATCTACTACAATGTTTGTAGAGAAAAAGATGGAAAACATTTTCTCCCTCTTGATTCCTGAATTTGTATTCTTATGAAGTGTGCTCCTTGACTTATTTAATTCTCTGTTGTTGTGACTAATGGCACTTGTCGTGAACAAGCCGCCGCTGATACGATCAGCAGATTTTAAGCCTAAGAAATGTGTCTCTTTGTTTCACACGTAGCGCCATCTAGGGCCAAGAGTACGACTTAGCTACAAACACGTCACAACCCTTTTTAGGGGGCGGACTTCATTCATCTCAGATTGTAATTTGGACCTGGAACAGTGAACGATCACCTCTGGCCCAGTACCCCCGGTGGTATTACTCTCGACATGGGTGACTTTGCGACCACGACAGATTGAAAGAAAGCCAGCCGCCACACACTCGGGGATTCTTTTGGCCAGTGAGTTTTGAACTCGTAATCTAAGGAGTACGAGTCCAACGCTCTACCAACCATGTCATCCCGGGCCCCTGTTTAATTCTCTATATATGCTGAACTGTATTTTGTTTGAACCAATATCATCATGCGTTACTAAATTGATAGAATTTACTCAACCCTGAACTTTCTCCTAATTGCCCAACAGATATTCTCTAAGCTATTGTACAATAGCTTAGGATAACAAAGCTGTTACTGCCTTATGAACGCAGGAATTTTATATCTTTAATTTGCGACGTTGTTGATAATGAGAAATGACGAGAATCAACAAGGCTGATTGATAACCGTCAGAATTCTATCAGAATACAAATTGAAAAAAAAATAAAACATCTTGATATGATGTAAAATATACTTTCGTAAATAAAGTAGGGTACTTTTTGATTTCTCACATGTCGGGTGTACAAAGAAAAATGCCGGCTTCTTGGCATAGGGGTAGCACGTCTTCCCTGTGATCTGGGCTTCCCGGTACGGGAATGATAGTTCTTCCATGTTCTATCTATAAGATGTGTGAATGAACCCCCCCCTTGTAAAAAGGGTTGTGCAAGTGAATGTGATGAGTGAGTAGAAAAAAGTCATACTCTTGGCCCTAGTTGGCGCTACCACAAAAACAACAGACGCTGGTTAGGCTTCAATCACTGACTACCTCAGCGAGCTTTTGCATGGCAAGTGCCATAAGAAGCAACAACAACAAAGAAAAATTATAGCCACAGTCGAAAAATTCAATATTTCCATGAACCTACAAGTTATAGACGGTGAATCTGGAATAAACTATTTTTAGCGTTTAATCTATGAACGACACAGTTCAAAATTGCAACATACTAGTCGAATGAAACTTGGTATATGATCATAACACCAAAATCTTTAGATTCCAATCAAATTTTCATTTTTTTTAATCCGGCTATGGGAAGACTATAATCCTATACGTTGTCAAAAAAAAAAATACCTCAAAAGAGCTAGAAACATTAAAGGTAACGTACGTTTATACTATCGGTATAATTAATCTTCAAAATTTTGTATCAAATTCGTCAGAGATTCCGTCATTTATCTCTATTCTTGTATATGAAGACTGTAATTCACAAACGAAACGTGCTAGATAAATAAAATAAGGAATGGATCTTGCTCCAAATTTCAGTAATATTTAGAAGAAAGGAAAATGTAAGTTCGGTTTTCTTTATTACATTACGAGACAAATTAGTGCCATATTGTGCTAGCATCTGAGAAAACGAAGGAGGAATGGTCCTCCCTCTGGCTTTTCTTGCCTCTAAATCTTCCGGTTTCTAATCACACTTTTTAATTATCGACCAGCATTTTTTTTTCACTCAAAACAAGGATATTGCTATGCCTCCGAAGATTGTTCTTGGAAAATGAGTAATCTCGTGTGAGATTACTGATTTCTCTGTGTCTAATTCTCTATTAGCAAGATGATTAACATTATTATCATTATAAAAAAACGTTATACAATAATATTTTGTCTAATAAGGTTCATTTACTTCCTAGATTATTTAACTTTTTAACATTCACAAGTCTTATTAATTTAAAAGTGAGAGCATTTCTTTAGTGTCTTTCCACCAGGCTCCCCGTATTAAAAGAATGTTTTGAGTGTTGTAAGAACTTAGTTATGGGGCAGGGACTCTTATAGATCCAGTGCGTCTTATTGGAAAATTGTTTTAAACAGTTGTCTTTGTGCTACGCGACTAACATTTTCTTTGGCATTAATTAAATATAGCGTCGATGATGAAAGAAAATCTTGGAATTCTCACCTGGCAAGCATCCTTTCCGCCTTCATTGTATCCAGCGCATATGAAGTTCCTCGTAATAGGTTGGTAATACCTCGAGTCGCAATCCTTGTTATCCCAGATAGGCATCGATACTTGGTGCATGGAGCCAGTGCCACGAGTCCCTGAATCGTTAAGATATAAAGTCATCTACGTTGAAGAGCATTTTAAAAATACCTAATAATTATAGTATCGCAAAAACTATTGTTCTTTGCAAATGAGATTTGCTTTTCAGTTATCTCTATTGGAAAAAAATATTCACGACCATCGTTATGATATTTTTCCAAGATATTGCTCGTCATACAAAACATTGGAAAACGTCTTGGAGATATTGCACAATATTATGTGCTATTAGGCATTATCCATACAGGTTGCACTTTCCTGCTTTGATTGATAATAGAACCAGCGAACTTGTTTACATGATCTAAATCTGTATCCCGAATACTATTCAATTTGGCCATTGGAGCCTAAAAAAGTTAATATAGCTCAGAGATTTTATAGCAGGATTTTATCTAAGAAAAGTCTGTCAGCATGAGATGACCATAGTTACGGACAATATTTTATATTCGTCTAATCCAATTTTTTCAAAAATGGTTAAATTTCATTAATGTGCATAAATTGCAAATTTTTGTAGGGTTTCATCGTAATATAAATCTAAATAGCATATTTTTAATAACTAAAAAGGGGCATTCAAAATTATTCCTGGTTGCTATGCAGAAAGTGTCAGCCCCTTCCACTGTTAGCGTATCTAGGGATTTCTTTGAACCACGGTAGTCTCGCGGTAAGGTCTCACCTTCGGACCGAAGAGTCCCAGGTTTAAATCCCAAATCTATCACTTAGTTGCCACATAGAAGTTTAGCACTATCATTTCCTCAGGCTCAAATGACCTGCTGCTATGGTATCGAGGTCAAATAACCTCCTGCTGCTGTGTGTGTGTGAAGTGATGTTTATAGTTAATACAACATACACACTTGCTCGTAATGTTAATTCATTTACGGCATAAATACTAGCTTCCGTCCAACTATTGCGCGTGATGTGGAAATAGAAAAGTGTCATAAGCAGCAGCAGTTAATACTAATAGCATTGATGGAGCGATTAGTTCTTTGATGTTTAACTAGTCCCTAGTAGCACACAAATATTGTACAATATTGATCAATATTCGCAATATTGTGGAACATTGTTTAATATCGCACAATATTGGATATACTCAATCATGGATGTAATCAATCTTTTATTGGATATAAAGAATAATTTGGGATAATTGCTAGCTTTCATATTAATAGTAATAAGAAGAAAAGAAAGCGAATGCAATACAGACAGAAATTGAAAACGTTGTTTGCTTACGTAATAATTATCTTATGTGATTTTTCTCGATCATTACGAACAGCATCAATACGACAGTAACAATAAAGCACAAGCGCAGCCATAATATGCGTTCAATAACAGGTAATAACAAATGCAATAAAATGACATCCTGTGCTCTGGTACTTTATAATTCCCTTAACAATTAATTTTAGCTGAAATTGATCTTTGGGTATTTATATCAATTCTATCTCAACGAGTCACTGACATGAAGCAGTGTACAAATTGCCGCAGATATATTTCTCGTAATAGTAAAGTGTTAATGATTTAATGTCATCTTTTCGGATAATCATAGTGAGCAATATTATGTATATAAACAAAATTTATGCTTCCATCTGAATTTTGTTAATATTTCAGTTCTTATAGTTATTTATAATCAAGTCCCAATCATTTGCAATCTTAGCAGTTTCGGATTCCATTATGCATAATTTTACTTCAAATAATTCATATTTTTTTTTTTTAAAAAATCAAAGTTCACGAGGAAAAGCTTTGAGTTGGTTTCATACTTCTCTTGTGATAAACCGATATCATACTGACCATAATTCATGGCTCCCCAACCGACGACAGTGGCCATTTTCCCGACCATGGACTGCGAAGATTTGCCCGCTGGTAGGCATACCGGCTGGATGTAGTCTGTGAATTTCACCGGGCGCGCCAACTTGACGATGCCGATGTCGTTATAAAATCCATTCCTCTGAAACTGCGGATGCGGTATTAAGGACTCAACGGGGTATTCCTGGATGCCTTTACCATCTGAATTTAATAAATGATGTTCTCCTAGTCTTACCACCACCTGACGAGGATGGTACCTGTTAAAATGGAAACATAAAAATTTATTACGTCTGTGAGCTAGTTTCATTCATTTTCATTTAATGTGATCTTTTTTATTTGTTAAATATATTTGTAAAAAGAGGATTTCGTAATCAATTTTTCATATATTTTCGAACATGCTGAAATTTCGTATTTGCGTTCCAAATGACAATACAACGATAAGAGCAATTTTAATATTGTCAATCATCAGTTAATAAACTGATGAGAACCGGTCCTTCACTCGCCGATTACTTAAACATTAAACGATATCTACTAATAAATCTTTAAAAAATGGTGCACAGGATTTTATAATAGTTGAATATGAATAAATAATAAGGAATACTGCTTAATCTTTGTAACATGGTATGAATACTGTTTAATATTTATGGTGTGAAATAAAATAAATAGTCGAAATACACGTGGGACCCTCAGAGGGTTAATAAAATAACGCGGCTTTTTATTAAACTTTTTTAAAAAATTTGTGAATTAAAAAATGGAAAATAATTTTTAAATCAAAAATAAAAATGTCAAAACTGAATATAGAATATACTAAATGCTGAAAACTGTTGTAAGGTCCGCTAATTTTGGCAACCGTCTTTGTGGAGATACGCAGGAACGCGGAGGGAAAAGGGTTGAGAGAGGAGAGAAATCAACCAGAGAGAGTCGATGAGAGATGGATTGCAGAACGAAGGAGGAATGTGAAGAGGCGAATCCGAAGAAAGAAGACAATTCATTCTGGAACAGACGTATGAAGGAGGGGAAGGTGAGTGAGAGTGCAGTCGGCAACGAAATGTACGATGGGAGAGAAGAGTAGAATTCAGTCTGACTGACGGAATTGAAAACTGATGGATTAATTATATATATATTTCATATTTTTTGCTTTATGTGTGTGCCGTGCCCCTTATCTACATGTTAATAAAATTCTGGGACTAAAACTGGATGTGATTTCTGTCTCTACCGCTCATATGAAAGAAATCCCATGTCTTTCATGGAAATTTATTTTGTATAGTTTGCAAAAGTTAAACTTTTCTGCAAATGGTTTAATAATTACAAACTATAGAATCCTTAATAAGTCTCTGGAATTCAGAAAATGACATTTGTATTCTTCTACGATTAGGTCGGCATTATGATTGTAACTCTAAGTTATTTGCAAGTCTGTCTTCTCTCAAGATTTTTAAAGTCTAAAAATTAATATAAATGTCAAGCTTAAACATTAATATAAATTTCAAAAAATGTAATATTAAAAAAAATCTAAGACGTTAACATATTTTTCTGAACTATTTATATTTAGTATGCAACACCAATTTTTTTTAAATATTTACAAATTAAAAGACTTATTTCTATTTATATATTAATTTATTAAATCTATATACAGGGTGTCCAAAAAGTTCTCGTACTGATGATTTGAGAAGTTATTTCACAAAAACAATAGGTTTAAAAAGAATTATTTTTATGCCAATGATAAAAAGCACTTTTAAAATAACTAAGGAAAAAATACTAAACTTACATTTATAATAAATGTTCAAAATGTCCACCCTTTTCTTGGAGACAAAGATGAACTCGTTTGCGCATTTTTTTCGAAACGCATTTTAACATGCTAGGAGGGATTTCTTGTATCCTTTGGGTAATTGCGATTTTCAAATCATCTATTGTTTGAGGACCACCTTCATAAATTTTGTCCTTTAAACATCCCCAAAGAAAAAAGTCGGGGATGGTTAGATCAGGGGATCGAGGTGGCCAAAGATTTTTTGAGATAAGTCAATCGCCGAAAAAAGCTTCAAGCATGTCCATGGTTTCATTACTCGTATGGCGAAATTTAATATACTTGAAAAAAAATCATGGACAATGATTTTTTTGAATTTGGAGTACGGGAACTTTTTGGACACCCGGTATTATATCATTTAGGTTTATTAAATATTTTTTCCATCAATTATTTTAAAATCAGATGGAAAAGTATTTTACTGTACAATCTTGAAAGGAAAATAATCCTAAAACTGAAAACATTCTGAAAATAGTACAGAACTTACTTGTAACCTCTTCTATCTGACAAACAATGAGCTGCAGTTAAAATATACAAATTGTTTATTAATGAACCTCCACACCAATATTCTTTTCCTCGTGCTGTGATGATAAACAGGGCCGCCTGCGAATAGGAAAAGAAATTGCTATTAAATATCTTAAAACGACAAAATAAATTTTAGACTTTTTAAATTATTACTGAGGACGAAACAACATGTATATATTTCTATGTAATCTTAATTTACTTATGTAATTACTTTATTTTTAAAACTTTACACTACATCGAGAAAGCTGCGAGTTTATGCCAAATAATAGAATTTTTGTAATTATTTTTGGTGATCAAGGAAAGATTTTGTGGCCACTCTGTATACTAACATTTTAAGCAGAAAAAAAAATGTTCTAAAGAGACTAAAACTATCCGAAGAACAAAGCTTTGAATGTCGGTTTTTCCCCTCATTCTACTGCCGTCTCGAGGAACAACTATACAGTGAATAGCATATTTTTCTTGATGCAACAATTGAAATGGTTTAAAATAATCCAAAATAGAAATATGATATTAATAAAATAGTGTTAGAACTTTATAACTCTCTCAGTTTTTGTTTCAAAAGTGTTGAACATTTTATTTTATTGCAAGGATAATTAATTAAATGTAACCAGAAGATTTTTTAAAAAAAAATAGACATCGTAATCAGCAACACTCATTCGTAAGAAAAAGTAATGTCTTAAACACGCATACACTTTACATTATTTAGAGCAGGTTTCCGATTGGAAGTATATATCTATCTCCAGGAAATGAAAAACTTAACCAGATTAGAAGACTCCTCTCCTTTTATTTCTCTCTGTAATATATATATATATATATATATATATATATTTTAGTCGATTCAGAGAAAGAGAGAGAGAGAGAGAGAGAGAGAGAGAGAGAGAGAGTAACCAAACCTTCTAGATGAATTAAACTCTTCAGATAGCGGGGTTTTAGTGGCGTGATGTCTAGGGTTTTTTAAAAAATATTTACGTGTTAGTTTCTAAACCAAGATTTAAAAAATGCAAACGAAGGACGAAGAGACTTCTGTAAAAAAAATAAAAGAATTTATTTAGAGTTAAAGGGGAATATTTACAGGGAAATATTAAAAAGAATTAAAACATGGAGATATTAAATAAACAGGACGTTAGAAGTAGGAAAACATTATGATTGAAAACAAATTACCGCGTAGCTTTGCGAGCGAGAATCGCTACCGCTGGAGACGTCTTTCCTTTTCGGATGTTAGTGGGTCCTCTGGCTCAATATTAATTGGGACAGACTTTCAAAAGCTCGATAGATGGCTTTGCTCTAGAATGTTGTACTAATTAAGAGTATCCGTCCTCTGGTAAATGATCTAACCTTTTACAATTCTTGCTCTGTATTTACATCTATCATTGTATGTTGACAAAACAAAATGAAGACAGATGATGGTTAAATAAAATAGCTCTGTAGGGTATCCTATATATATACATACAAACACAAGGAGAGATAAAGAAATAATTCTTAAAGTTTGAAAAGCTGAATTAAACCCATTAGTATTAAAAGACCCGAAATGTTATCATTGATTAATTTCTCCTTCCTTTCATTATGTGTGTCTGACTAAATACAAGTAAAATTTTTTTTGGTAAAGAAGTTCGTCCAGAAGAGTGTGGTTGCTAGATTTTTTTTCAGAGCTCCCAAAGGATATCCGAACATGCAATTGATTAACAGACATCCTAAAACGGGGTCCTAAAATCATACAACTCCATTGTCTCCTTAAAAACACGGGCATTCTTTGAGGTTTTCTGAGGGAGGGAGTAATTTTCCATATCTTTGAAAGAGAAATTTGGGCGCTCCAATATTCAAAGGTACTTGAACTTGAATGATCTTAAGCGTGAGGCAATTAATAAATTGCGGTTATTTTCCACAGTTTCTCCTATGATATTTTTCTCCTCAAATTTAAATTCTGATCCTCCTCCAAAAATATCAACACACAATTGTTATAGTCTTTATATCAAAACTTGAGCAAAGTATTGCCTTACTTATTCTAAAGATATGCTTAAAAAGACTTAATTTAAAGATTAATATTGTTTCCAATCTACAGATTGATATAATCTTGTTAAAAAAATTTCTTTTTAAATTCAAAAGAGGATGTTCTTTCTTTCTTTCTTTCTTTCTTTCTTTCTTTATTTAGGACAAATGCTAATAACAAAATTATCCCTTTACATTATTTAGATAAAGACAATATGCAAACATTTTGCATAAAAACAGGAATTAATAACTCTTACTTTTTAACATCATATTAATGTAAATTAAGAGTTAAATTCTATTTTTAAACATGGCTGATAAATCAGAAATTGAACGCAAACTCAAAGAATAGCAATTTGTAACTGTAAAACATAAAAATATAATGAAATAATACTGACGAATAATGAGCTTATTCGTATTTGGTACTATCAATCAAGAACGCATCAATCACTGATCTTTTAGATGAGATTTTTTGTAACAATGTAAATAAACTCATAGTCCTTTCGCAATTTATTTACATAGCCATATATATATATATATATATATATATATATATATATATATATATG
>JAOUZG010039927.1:4829941-4848708 GCA_026289955.1 Argiope argentata | reverse complement strand
TTTTAGTTGATCATTTATGTATGCATTGCTACCTTTTTACTTCTTAATTACCCTAAAGTAAATAAAAAATGTATATGATCATGTACTGGAATTTCAAAGGAATTCATACATTCAGGCCGAGCACGTTCTGGAAAGGTAAATAGCATTGCAGTTGGCAACTTTGTTATTAGGATAGTGGATAAAGTGATAACTTATTTTCAATAATTTGAATAATTGAAGCTGGAATGTCTATTGTTTCTTAACTTTGGTATTAATACGTTGTAGTGCCATTAAAAGTATTTATGCCATAGTTTGTTAAAAATTTTGTGAAAATAAAATAATTAACATAGTATGCTGGCTGTTTCATTGTAAAAATTAACAGCCATTTTTTTGGACACATAATATAAATAAATAAATTAGAACGATGGGATAGAATTCCATTTGATGATTTTCGAGGAATTAGTATTTGAATGGAATCGCTAGCCCCGTGAAATTAGTGCTTCACTAACTTTTTCTGCTAACTGAAAGGAAAAAAAAGTCCAGTACTAAGACTTAAAAAAGTTTTTAATTGTCATTTCCAGAAAGAGGAAGGGGGTGTTAACACCATTTCTATAAGATAAAAATTCTAGGAGGGAAAAGGCAGTTAAGAGGGGAGAAGTACCCAAATGTCTGTCATTGCAACGACATTAGTAGTTATAATAAGTATATTTATGAGTCTACTATTCACGACCGAAACACCATCTGTTTTCATCATGTACGCTTCAGTTCTTTCAAAAGGATAAATTAATAGTCTACGAAACTGAAGTGACTCGACTGCAACTCTTATTATAAAAACTATTGTATTCCTCTTCCTTCACCTTTATCGCGATCCTTTAAATCTTAGCTTTATCATAATCCTTTTAACTTTAATATCCTCTCCAAGAAATCAAAAAAAATACTTATATGGCAATTCTGTTGTTGTTATGTTGTGACTAATGGCACTTGCTTTGGACAAGCCCTCGCTGATGCGATTAGCAGATGATTTAAGCCTAAGCAAATGCGTCTCTTTGTTTTCAAGTAGCGCCATCTAGGGCCAAGAGCTACACACACGTCACAACCCTTTTTAAGGGGCGGACTACATTCATACAGACCCATCTCAGATCGTAATTTATTCCTGGAACAGAGAACGATCACCTCTGACCCAGTACCCCCAATGATATTACTCTCGATATGGAGGACTTTGCGACTACGAACAGATTTAACGAGCGACAGTCGCCATTCACTCGGGAAATCTTTTGGCCAGTGGGTTCGAACCCGTAACCTAAGCAGTACGAGTCCAACGCTCTACCAACCAGGCCCTCCCGGCCCTAATGGCAATTCTTTATGAACGAATCATGATGCTCTCGGTTGAATTGGTAACTCAAAGTAGTTTTTCTTTATTGAAAAAGCACATTATAGAGTGATTAAAAATTAATTATAAAATTAGACATCCTAGTCGCAAATGTGGGAGTGATGCTTACTTGCAGTGGGTTCCGAGTGGGAAGGGGTCAGGTCAAATGGCTGGTTATCGAAAGGCTTGTAACTCATGATACTGTCAGGCCTGCTGTAGGAGATGTAGTGCATGGGGGGAGATTCAATGATACCGGAGATGAAGGTGTCCATGGCGTCCCCGTTGTAATCGGATGAGTTGGTCGTCGGTGGGGTGGTCGTGGGGGCAGATGTTGTGGTGGGGGTGGGCTCGGTGGAATTGGATGGACTTGCTGGTGCGACTGTGGTGACAGGCTACAAGAAAAAAAACTTTGTTAGAATTTAAAAGATATTTAACACGTTGACTGCCAACTACACGAGATAACTCGTAGATAGCGTTCTTTTCTAGAACGCCAACGACGAGTTATCTCGTCCTATTTTATTAGCTATTTTTGTGCAGCTACGATTAAACGCGAAATATATCAGTGCTAATATCGATAGATGGCTTCTGGGAAAAGAACAAAAAATCAATGATGGCATGTAAAAACATAAAATTAATTTAAAAAACGAAGAAAAAATTTAATCATAAAAACTATTTCAAATGCAAGATATGAAATAATATTTTATTGCTTGTGGAACTTCTTAAAACAATCTTCCACACACTATGCACTAAGGTCGAAGCTTGTCTGAATGCGAATTAACTCGTAGTTGGCTTCCACGAAGATATTTCTGTTACAAAAGCCAACTACGAGATAATTAATAGAACCTTTTATTATATACACACACACACGCACACAATTAAATCAAACTGCCATTTTAGGACAGATTTCTGAAAATTGTCGTGCCAGTCATCGGGTTAAGAAGTACATATATTCAAAATATTCAAGTTCATTCGAGAATGCTCAGGCGTTTGTTATACTTCAGGTTTGAATGCTTAAAATTTCTGTTGAACAATGAATCGAAAGTTTGGACTTCAAATAAATATGGGTTTATTTTTGCTACAATAAATACTCAGCTTGGACCTTTGGGAACGCTATTATTAGTAAAATACTGTATTACAATTAAAGTAATATATATATATATATATATATTGGACTCATGTTATAAAAATCATTAATTAATTAATTTTTTTTCTCATTTAAAAAAATATCTTCAAGCCTTTTTCTGAATATTTAAAAATTAACCAACATTTTTTTAGTTAAAAACACTGTTTTAATTATGGTGCTATTATTAGCCCTTATCACTATATGAATTAAACAACGCATCGGCAGAGGTTGGTTTACAATTTTAAAGATATCGCATAGATTGAGATAAAGTTTAAGAAATTATTTAAATTGCAAAAGAAATCGGTGATAAAGGTTTTTCTAATATGCCATAAGTAATATCAAATTATTGATTGAGATATGACGAATGAAACTCTATATGATTTTATAGCACACGACAGTAAATACAGATAGATATGAAGATGATGAAAAGGCATATTTTGTTTATAAGAACTTAAACGAATTTTAGAAAAAAACCTTGAAACAGAGCTTTTGCAAATGGAGGGGGGAATGGTATATTCAAAGAAACATCAAAAATAGCCTGTGCTGGATCTCATGAAACTTTGGAAAAGTCATTGTTTTAAAATTATGATAATAATTGTAGTGAAGGCCTACTTATTAAGAAGTAATAAAATCGATTCAATTAATTTTTCGCCGCTATGTAGCTAGCATAATTTAATTCATATTTCAGAATTTTACAAAATCTAGAGGAGAAAAAAAAATGTGTAACCCTTAATGAATATTTCTGATTTTTTTCTTATCTTGTTGGGAAATACTTTTTGATGTTCACAACAGATTCATAAATAAAAGAAATGAATACTCTGGCATTTACAAAGAATCATTTCAGAGTATTCTTCATTTATTTTATTTATTTTTTGACATATTTAGAATTTGAAATTAATTAAAATAAATAAACAAAAAAAAAATAAAAATACTTATTTGTATTAGATGCTGTCAAGCCAATTAATAGTCAAATTATTCGATCAATTAGTCGCTCGATCCCACAAAATTAGTACGCTAATTGCTGAAATCTTTCGATGGAAATACTTTTTCTCAAATTTAGACGGAAATGTTCGAAATACTTTCAATTTTATGAAAATTATTAGCATAACAACGCCATTTTTTTATCTATTGGCAAAAGAATGAACTAATTATTTTCCCTCAGAAATTAAAACCTCATATTTAGGTGAGCAAGATTACAAAATTTGGTAGAGATTCAGCGCTTAGTTTTTACATAATTGTGGCTATTTATACAAAAATATGTGTTGATAATTTCTTTTCGCTTCTATATGCTTCCTTTTTATTTTGGATTCACGTTTTTTTTTAAATATACTCTCTACAAGATAAATACTAGAATTTGAAAACAACTTTTGAGCCAGCAATTATTTTAAGAATCAGCACTATAATCATCCACAGTAAAATTTAACCTTCCCAACACTATTCAATATGAAAAACTTTCCTCAAAATTTCACTTTTCTCTTTTGTAAAAATCAATTTTCTCTAATTTGATTAAAATTAAAATACTTCCTAATGCTATTGATATTTATATGTAAAATAAGTTAATTACAAACAGATATCAGTAAACATTATATTTAGGAATCAAAAATGTCCTACACACATTATATAGCAATTTCTACCTCATCTGGTACAAATAGATTTACAGTGTATGTGTATTTAGATTAAATAAAAGCGGCAAAATTTTTTATTTTATTTATTGAATATAATATGAGAAATCAAATAAATTACTATGTAAAAATGATTAAATTTGAAACACAACTTTTAAAGTTAAAATTTTATTTTATATATATATGCACTATTAGCAGAAATAATCGAAACAATTATCAACATTAAAAGCTACTTTGTAAATTTTGAATATTTTGATTGAAATTCTTTTTTGCATACATTTTTTCTATTTTCTGTGGTCCAATTCTTTGCTGGTAATTATCATCTTTAATAAAAACGTGTTTTCTATGTAATCTTCGGAGTTTTTTAATTCTTACCTGCTAATCTTTTGATTACTTTGCCATTTATTGTATTAGTGACAGATGATGATAATACAACTTTCGTGGCTGTTACAATACGCTCCACTCTTGTTGGTATTAGACATATTATTCTGTATTATTTCACGGCTATTCACTTTTAGTCTTTAAATTTTCTGGTAAACTGTTTGCTTAATTTCATCATTAAGCTAGCATAATAGAGGTTTAATTAAAGGATTGAATTAAAAAGATTGTCGTGTAACTTAAGTTTATTTCAGGAGTAAATTAATGCTGATAATTCTGTACAAAAAATTAGAAGATTAATGTATTATTTTTTTAAAAATTAAGTAGTGGAAAAATTAAATAGGAAATTGTTTTTTTTTTTTTTTAAAAAAAAAAAGGTCATTCTTTCTTTCCACTTTGATAAACAATAAATCTTCTACATTATTTAGAAGAATCTATTCTAAAAAAACCCCCACACAGAATCAAATGCCCAATTACTATAGAATAATAGATTCTTATTCTTGGAATGTATCTAGAATCCTTTGCTTGCCAAGAATTTTTTTAAAGAGAATATTCATTTTTTCCCAGTTTTTAGAAAAAAACAGAACTGCCTAAAAATATAAAAATAAATCTAAAAATAAAATACATTTATAACTGTTATAGTATTTGAATAATGCTATTCTCTGCTTAATGTGAGAATGATGCTTATGGATTACTTAAAGAAATCTGGCAATTGACCCAAGGTCTTAAAATGCAAATATGAATGGCGAATTTTTATCCGAATACGGTTTTCTTAGGGCAAAGAAACTGTCCTAATTTACACGCATGGAGCATAAGATCCGGTTTTCTGAAAGAGGATTTCCCACCACTTCTTTAGTATTGAGCAGTTTGCCAATGTTCTGGCACAGAGGTCTTCCTTGTGATCCACGCTTCCCGGTTTCGAGACCCGGTCAGGGTATGATTGTTCTGTATACTCTTTGTGAGGTGTATATTTTCCTCCCAGTTAAAAAAAAAAGGCTGTGCAAGCGAATGTTATGCGCGAGTAGCTAAAGTCGTGCTCTTGGCCCTTGCTGGAACTACTTCAAAGACAAGACACGCTCATTCGGCTTAAAATTGCTGGCGGCCATCAGCACGTTTGTCGATGGCAAGTGTTGTTGGTAACAACAATAATTGAGCAGTTTCTTCCAATAGGGACAGCACAAGCAGATTTTGTCAAAGTTTACTTATGAATTGAAGCAGCAGTTGTAAAAGCGGCTACGGTTAGATGATAATATTTTATTAACATAATCGAGTTCTAGTCGTTCCAGTAGGGTTCCAAATGAATGTCATCAAAACTCAACTTCATTTAAAATTTACATTGTAAATAGGTTTGAAGTATAAAATCTAATTCGAAGATCACTCATCTCACTCCCTGTTTCGATGAGCAGAATTTTAGAGGGTATGTTGGTATGTAATTCGTTTTCCTGTCAACATTCAAAATTACTCTCTATTTTGAAGTTCAAGACATTAGATGCTTTTTCCAGCTTGTACTAGTCTTTCTATCAAGATTCAAAATTACTTTCTATTTTGAAGTTCAGGACATTAGATGCTTTTTCCAACTTGTATTAGTCCTTCGATCAAGATTCAAAATTACAAAGCTGTTTCAAAATTATTATCGTATTGTTTCAAGTCGAGAAATTAAAATAATTAAACCAAATCAAACTAGGGAGGTTTCCATTAAAACAAAATTCCCGAAATAATTGTTACGATATTATCTGACATTTAGGATACTCAAAAATATCTTAAGCTAACAGTAGATTGGCATAAAATACAAAACTGAACAATATCTTATGCCATATTTTATTCCTTCACACTGTGGTGATTGCCTTATAAGACAATTAATATCCTTCGAGCTGAAGGGTCCCTTTTGCTTGATAGGTATGATACTTGGCTACTAGCGCTATCCGCTTATCATTCTACAATGGTAACCCGGCGACCGACTTCGATAAACCCAATCTTCGCACGTAGCTTCGTTCAACTGTCGTGGCGCCCTCTATCGGTGACTCAATAACCTAGACGCGCATTAAATATACGACAGTTGTTAACATCACCACCAATACTTCACATAAGTATCGTTCGCCAACTCACTGAAGGGATACTCTGTGGTGATTTCCTTATAAGCCAGATAATATCCTTCGAGCTAAAGAGTTCCTTTTGCTTGATCGGTATGATACTCGGCTATTAACCATAAGATTGGGAGTTCGGGCCTAGCGCTATCCACAAATCTTTCTACAATACTTATGCTATAAGGCGTCTCGGAATAACTTCCTGTTTCATGTTTATTATAAAAGCTTAATTTCAATTGCAAATTCCTGATTCTTAAATAAGTTATGACATTTGATAAATTATGTAAGTAAATTATAAAATAGTAGATAGTAGTTACTCTAAAACTCATTGTTCTTGAAACACTGACCTCTATGCGCCAATCCCAAGAGAATTTTTTTTCGACAAAGAAAGTGCAAAATTAAATCCAGCCATCGATTAAGGAAAGCGGAAGAAAAAGTTCTAAGCTCGCTTATGTAATTAGCTTGAGGGTGGCACGAATTAGACGATCCCGTTTCGCCTCGATGGAGGCATCTTGCGATGTGGCATTGTTGTTCCATGCAAAAAAGAGGCGAAAATGTATCCACTGCCACTTTTTGGGTCAGAGCAGCGTTTCCCCCCCCCCCCCGAAAGTGTTCATTGATGTGTCACATTTTCAGTTCTGTCTGTCTGTCAACGGTATGGGGCCTCATAATTTGGATACGGGATCAGCAATTCAATGAAGCTGTCCCATTTTCGTTTTTAACAACACAGGCCACAAGTGGTGTACTTTAACTGTTACAGGAAATGAGCGTGTACTGACAGATACACTTTCCATAAATCTATGATGAAGCTTACCGGAGATTTCACTTGCAAATATTTGTGTACAATAGAAGTTTTTACAATGAGAATTGTCAAGCAAACAAACAAAGGCATGGTTGAAAGTTTTTACGAACCAAAGAAAACAATTGAAATGAAAATTTTCATTCAAAGAGTTTCATCTTGAGAAAATAAGCAATTTTCAAAATTAGGAAATAGCAAAGACGGAGAAACTATTAAGTTTTTACGTATTGAATGGAATTATAAATAATCTAGCATATATAATTTTTATGTGGTTATTTAAGTTGTTGCGACATGCCACTTTACAAGCCCACTGACAGTTATCTGTCAGCGATTTAAGCCGAGTGAGCGTCTCTTGTTTTTTTTTTCAGTAGTGTCCACTAAGGCCAATAATCCAACTTAGCTACTGCACACGTGACATTTGCTCGCACAACCCAATTTTACAGCGAGACACATTTACACACCTCACAGATAGATCACCGAAAAAGAACAACTAAACTGTGCTCGAACCCGGGATGCCCTGATCACGGATAGACACGGTATTCCTATACCGACGCCGGCAGGCTGTTTAAGTTATATAATGAAATCCAAATGTATTGCTTATAATCCATAGCAGTGAAATCTTCGAATTCGAAACTTACAAGGCCATGATTCTATTTATTCAAAAATTTAAATTTAAAAAAATCTAGAATTAAAAATAAATGCAAAAAGATAAAATAACAGCCTGCTAAACTAAAAATAGTAGTAAAAATTTAATTTCAAAATTCAGCAGTTTTAAATAAATAATAATTAAAGAGTAAATACAGAGATTAATCAATAAACAGTTTTTTAAAAAACAAGGTCCTATTTAAAAAAATTTCAATACAATTATATATTACGATTGTACTTGAACAATAACAGCTATTTTTTATAAGGTATATGCTTAATCTGCTATATATGGAATAGTACTTTTTACTATATTAGTTGTTATGCATTCGTGTAAAATTATTTTAATTAGAAAATAAATGTGTTTTCTTTTTTGAAAAGTTAATAAAAATACTGGAAATCAGATGAAATTATAAATTTTGGATATCCATTTTACACTTCTAATAACCCTTTAGTGTTTTGATTTTGTTCTCAAAGGAAGTTGAGAAAATTGTCTCCACTAAACACTAAAATCTTTTCTTTCTTTTTTTTTTTCAAATACATTCAATTTCTTATGGTTGTATAATTCACGATTTTATAAAAACGTACATATCTATATTTTGTTGTTGTTATTATTCATGCTTCCTTGAGGAGACTCGAAACAATAACGCAAAAGACGTAAAAACTTTTTAAAAAATTGACAAACTATTTTTTTTAAAAATAAGCTAGTCAAATTGATATAAAAAACATTTTCTTAAAAAAATTATTTTTCATAACAAATGTAAGTAATAAATAGTAAATGTTTTTAAATAACAAAAAAGTGAGCGAAATCATTGATAGGAGAAGACAAATGTGATAAAATAATAAGTTCCAAATTTTATTTTTTTTAAAAAAGATTGAAAATCCTGAAATAAGATATCTTTCAATTTTTTTTAAGTAAAAGTTAAACTTTAGTTCTAATTAAACCTCCTTTTTCTTAAGAAATTAAAATTTCTTATCCAATAGTAAAAATATAATTAAAATGCTACTTTCTCCCACACCTACTTTTGACATTAAGTTTAAAAAATAAAATTAATTCATTAACAGTTCGTTTCCTATCGCCCTCTACTATTATTTCTTTTTCATAATCCATCATTATGTCTGTTTTATTTATGTTGCTTAGTTGTTTCCTTCAGAGAATAAAAATCATCTGTTCTTATAGGGATCTTTCAGTGTTTTAAGATAATTTGTCATAATAGATATTTCTGCAATTTTTATATGTTTATCACATTTCGGGATTAAACACTACGAATATAATAAGTTATGATCTTTTATTATGTATATTTAAGAATGTACACTATAAGCGCCATGATTCAGTTCCCGAATTTTTCATATTCATTCTGCATTGATTCGATTATTGAGCTATATAATTTATATTAACAATAAAATTTCGAGATTCTCTTTGTGCAATCAGAGATCTGAAGTAAAATTTGGTAATTACAAAAATAATTATATTAGAGAAAGAATCGTCAAAAATTGTCCTTAAACTTTTAAATTCTTGTAAAGAATATAGACGAGGGGAATTGATCATCTTATTGCACAACAAACTAGATGATAATTTGTTTTATTGATTTACAAAAAATAAATAAATAAAATTGAAATCTGCTATCTCAAATTTCATGTTGTCATGTGAGGACGTAATTATTTTTAAGGCATTGTTTGTCTTAATTAATTTAAGTCATTAAAAATTTAGAATGGTTTGAAGCAATCATGTGACTACCAGAATACGCATACGTCGATGTACCGAGAATCGGGTACATGGCGGACATTCATGTCAAGTTGCGCGTTTTGTTGGTGATAAGTCTCCAAATGTGACAACCATCTTTTCCGTTCTCTAATAACCCTGAAAGTGGAAAATTGATGTCCCCAAAACAATAAATTACAATTTTCTGTACGTTAATTTTGTGACTTCAAAAACCTCAAACCAATACAACATCATGTTCTCACACGATAAAAAACATTTTAACAACAAAAAAATGTAACAACTTTGTTATTGACTTAAATTACTAAATAAAAATTACTAATTGACTTGAATTACAAATTAAATTTCTATTTTTAAAAGATTTTTTGGCGACAAATTGCCAAATGTGACAACCTTTTCCATTATTTTCTAATAGCCCTAAAAGCAAAAAATCGGTGCCTCAAAAACAATAAATCGCCAATTTGTTGTCAATGTATTTTGAAGCTTCAAAAATCTCAAATCAAAATAACATTACGATCTCAATTTTAAAAAAAAACTGCACTAACAGGGCTTAATTACTCTAATATCTGTAATCAATTATTTTCAGTTGGTCGAAGTTGTGGATCAATTTTCGGGTGATAAATTGATCTCAACAAAAATAAACAGATAAGTTAATTTAACGACTATAGAAAAGCATTGCATGCATGCATGAATGAGTTGCGCCAATTGTGAAGTGTGCCATATATATAATTATACGCCAAGCATAGATCAGTTTTCTTTTCTCCTCGGATAATTGAAGGAAATGATAGCGAAAATATAGGGCTCAAATTAACATCAATCTATCAGAGAATTATAATAATATTTACTACTTAAAAGGAAAATTAATGGAAAAAAATGAGAAAGTAAATGGCTAATTAGTATATTCTATTGAAAATGCAATAAACTTATTTGTTATTTTCTGTAATCACTTGCGTTTCAATAACATCATCCATTTTCCTACAACTATTACTATTAAATTACAGATTTTCACATCCCACAACTATTTATGCCACCTGTTACAATTCTTAACTTTTTATAAAAGTTATATCGGTTTTAACTCAGTTAAAGTAAGGTATCAGTTAACGAGCATCTCGAATCACATGCAAAACTCAGAACTCAAAACATCTCAAATGATATACTGATTCTCAAGTTGTGAATGGACAAGGTAAAGGAAAAGCAGTATAATTAACTTACCATCAGGAAAATAATTTACTTCGTGAACCAAAAATATTTGCAATTTATATTTATAAATTTCACTTGATGAACATGTAATTAAGGTCAATTAATTCCTTATTAAAAAAAAACATTGTGGTTGAAGTTACTATATATTTGAAAAAAAGAGGAGAATTATTTCGAGAAGTTTTTATTTTTATTAACATTATCGAGATGTATGAATGGGCACTTTTCTATGATATATTACAGCCAGGACAATTTTTAAATGATAGAGAGACACTAAGTCAGTTTAGAATGGTATCAATGTTTAAACAATGATAAAGGGTTTCCAAAATTGTACAGACTGTAAAGGACATTTCAATGAGCAGAACATTCTTTGTCGGTGTCCGACATAATTATCCGACTAGATTATATCATAATTAATATAATCTAGTTCTTTTTTGGTAAATCGAATTAACCCTAGAATTAACCCTCTCCTGGACGAACGCTTACGAAAAACCTTTGACTATTCTTTCCTAACGGTAAATGGATCGTTCTACTCAGTACCTTTATCTGACCTTGGGAACTACAGATGAGGACATTCCTTTTCCCCGAAATATTTCTGCTTGTAGCATATCCAGAACAATAGTCGTCTCAGAGACGAATGGTTATCTGCCCCGTTAGTATTAAGAAGGTATTTCTCTGTATGTTTGGAGATGTCGAAGCGTTTTCATGGAGAAAATTTGTGGAGTAGGCCAGAAGCTATCCGTGAATTATTGAAAGAATTAAGTGAGGAAGATAATTCTACTTCTGAGAATGAATCGGAAGATGAAGATTTTATTGAAGTTCTTCTTGCTCCATGGATGCAGAAGCGTCTCAACATATCAACTTTGCCCCAATAAACTAGGACTATTATAAGTGAACTTCTAAAATTGAATTTAAACATTCAATGACCTGAAAAATCCGAAATTTTAAAAAAAATTTGTGCATTTTGCCCATACAATTTGCGCATAATGACACGCAATCTTTGTTTGTTATGTTCCAGAGCTATATGCGGAGGACATCACGCATATACGTGTAAAGATTGCTTCGAAAATAAATAATATTTTTATCCTATTTGACAATCAAGAGTTACGCAACAGACTCTTTAAAACGACGGTTCTTCGGTGAAACCTGGACTCGAACCAGGAACCTTATGGCTCATGAGCCGAGACCTTACCACCAGGCCCCCGTGGCCCTTTTACTTATGAATCCTTCGATCCGAATGAGTATTGAAAATTTTTCAAAAATAGAGGTTATATGCATATTTTCAATGAAACTATTAGAATTCAAATTTCATCCTTATAGAATTTAAATTCCTTTTTTCTCAATAACAAATAAAAATGACTTGAGCATAACCCACAACATAGTAGCCTGATATTGTTTTAGAATTAACTCAATTATTTTTACACCCTTTTAAAAATGTTCTCTTAATTATATAACAGTGATAACGTGCACTACAACAATGATACTCAAAGCCATTGCATAAGGCGTTAAATATATATCCAATGATTAAAACAATAAAAAGTATTAGTGTAAAATATGCTTAAAAATTATTGAAATTAGAGAAAATATTATTCGGAAATAAATTGGTGTTAATGGAAAATTGATTTTTTTCTGTTTTTAAAGTATTCAAAAATGATCTTCATGCAATAATATTCTCTGAAAGTTTTGAGAGGTAATATTAAAATTTTGAATGAATAGCACGAAATCTCATGAATTTTTTTGGTTAATATCCATTAATTTTTTTAAAAAAAAAAACCTTTCCTCCTAAAGAAACTTTTATTATCCAAGGAGTAATTAAATATCTTCTAAACCCTTCTGCGTTTCATAAGGAGGATGGGTCTATTGAAATTTTAAATGGATATTAACATCAAAAATTCGTGAAATTTCCTTCTATTCATTCAAAATTTTAATATTACCTCTCAAAACCTTCAGAGAATAGAATGAAATTTCATGATTTTTTTGGAAATTAATATTCTTTTAAAATTTGAAAAAAACTTCTCCTCCTTACAAAACTGTTATTATCCAAGAAGTAATTATATATCAAACTAGCTTTAACCCGCGACTTCGTATGCGTGGAAATTTTGATCTGTATATGTGAGAACTGATAGTTTAAAATGTTATCAAAAATTTATGCTGAAATGAAAAACCATTAAATAAAAACAAACAATTCAAAAAGCTAGGGCAGATGTTTTCAGATTTCTTTAAAAAAATTTTATTCAGATGAAAAAGGCTTTCGGTCGGGAAATTCTATTTATAATAGGTGAATACCAGAAATAGAAAAATAAAAACAAACGATTCAAAAAGCTCAGGCAGATGTTTTCAGATTTTTTTATTTTTTGGCGGAAAAGTTATCTTTTAATTAATAAAAAAATAACCACTCAATTAACCGGAATAAAAATTAACCTATGTTCTTCTGTAGACTGTAATCTATCTCTGAGTTAAATTTCATCCAATTTCCTTCAACCGTTCTGGCGTGATTGAACCCTGTCATCCATCCATCCAAACTTTCACATTTATAATAGTAGTATAGATTTAGCGACTTTAAATCCAAAAGTCTGTCATGTAGAAATATAAATCAGAACTGAAATGATATTTTTCATCCTGCATCTCGTATAACGAAATTTGCAGATAGTGGTTATAACCTTTTGATAATGGAATGGCTGTCGATGCTATTTGATGCAATTTGAATACCTTCACTAAAAGAATAAAATCCTTTTTTATAAAAAATAAAAGATTATTAGGAAAGTCCTTATAAAATACGCCATGAAAACTTTTCTAAAACTTATTTATTTTATTTTCCTAAAGTTTATTTATTTCCTTGAACTTTTAATACGAGTAAATTTCTGTTGCAAAATCATATCAAAGGCGGCAAATTTTCGCACGTATTATGATCTATTAATTTTAAAAAATTTGTATCGTCAATCGTAGATTTATTAAAACAACCATCCAATTAATCAATACTAATATGCTGATGAAAACTAAATAAGACGGAGACCAATAATGTGAGACATGCAACTAAATTGCAGTCATTAAGGAAAATGATTTGCATAAATTAGATATGTGATTAATACGTGACTCACTTATGGTTCAAGCTTATTAATTAATTGCATCTAACTATATTTCTAATCAAAGGATTGTCTATCAATCAAATAGTCACCTATTGTTAAAAGATAGCAAAAAAACCCGCCCAACTAATTAAACTGATATTCAGAATACCGGATGTGAGTCATAATACCATGCGAATTAAGATAAATATTTATTTTATAAGTTTTTTAATCAATTTTTAGCAATATTAACGTGCCATTTTGAAGTAACATCATCGTTAATTTGGGACGAACCTCGTGATTTTGAATAGGTAGATAGATAATGAAGATGACACCTCAGTTAGCACCCCTCTCCAAACTACCTAGCTATGGTATCTAGAGGAAAAATGTGTGGTTGAAAAAATTACAAAGCTTAAATTGTTATGCAGCTTCCTTGTATTAACAATCATATTGAGTAAAAAAAATCTATTACTTATTTTCTACTTTTAAAGTAGAAAAAATACTAAGTTTTGAATTTAATTTTTTAACTGGTAATCTCGAAGCAAATGAATCTCAATATATAATTAATTATCTTTTTATAGATTAGTAAAATATTCGATTAAAAAATAGATATAAAGAAACTCATTATCCATTTTGGAAGGGGAGACAGTGCGTTATTATGGATGAGAAGTTGTCGCATAAACAAAAGGTATTAACAATTGAAATTCCTAACTTTTGGTATTACTTCTTCCCTATGGTAATAGAATATAGTTCCTAAAGAAAAAGGCAGGATAATGCCTATTCTGGCAGTAGGATATCCATCTTCAATTCGATTAATAAAAGAGTTGCATTTAACAGATAAGAGCCCTATAACCCATTGTATATTTGGTTTTCTTTTTTCTAATCTATTTTAATTGAAATTTTCACAGAGGTATAGTTGTAGTAATAAAATCATGCACCAAATTTCTTATATGTAAATCAATGTGTTCTTTAGTTATCACTGCACATATTTGTGAAACGACTGGCTAATACACAGTCAAATTCTAGAAAGATTTGGTTCAATTTTGATATTTATCAGCACTTTAGATGTTAAACTGTGTACCAAATTTTATATCTCTAGCTCTCTTCTTTTGTAGTCATCTTATTACTTATATTCGAAAAGCCACGCAAACTTCCTTAAAGGAAATTTGATAGTACAAAATTGATGCGTCATTCATAATTTGATAAGTATCTACGAATTTCGCATAAAAAATATCCAAAAAAAATTTCATTAGTCCAGATTAAAGATATTTTGAATTATCTTCATAGACAGATAGACATAATTCCAACAACGTGCATTTTGAATTTATGGGGATCAGAAACTTGGAAACTAGCCAAAATCTCAAATATGGTTTTTTAAAATTATTACAATATTTTATCTTTGTATATGTGAAAATAAAAATATGAAAAGTACTTTTATGTATCGTTTTTAAAAGTTTATAAGAATTAGAGAAAGATGAACAAGAGTTAAACGGGTATTTCTAGAAAGTATAATTTTAAAATTTCAAAGTGATGTTAAAACAGTTTTTTTTTGTCCATCAAAATTCCTCGAAGTTACTTCAAAACAAAACAGACGAAGTTCCCAATAATTTTTATTTAAAAACATGATTAAAATTCAGCGAAATACTATCATAGCCAATGCCACCCTGTGTATCAAATCTGGTAGTCTTGAGTCTAATGACCTAAACTAAAGGGACTCAACAATTTTTTTTCCACACAATTAATGTCTTTTGACACATTTTGCAAATAATGTATTAACTTTTAAATCCTGTTAATAATAAATATATATGGTTGTGAAATATCATTTCCCGAAATATTTCTTCAAAATACCTAATTTAAAAATAGTTAAGAAATAATTTCACTACTTGTCAAATTAAACTTTTTCATTTTCCAGTTTTTCCACTTTTTGAATAAAACAGACATGATTGATTAATATGACATGAATCCAAACTACAGGGTGTCCAAAAAGTTCCCATACTGATGATTTGTGAATTTATTTTACATAAACAACAGGTTTAAAAAGAATTATTTTTATGCTAATGATAAAAAGTTTTTTTAACATAACTAAGGAAAAGATACTGAACTTACATTTATAATAAATGTTCAAAATGTCCACCCCTTTCTTGGAGACAAAGCTGAACTCGTTTGCGCATGTTTTTCGAAACGCGTTTTAACATGCTCGGAGTGATTTCTTGTATCCTTTGGGTAATTGTGATTTTCAAATCATCTATCGTTTGAGGATCGCCTTCATAAATTTTGTCCTTTAAATATCCCCACAGAAAAAAAGTCCGGGATGGCCAGATCAGGGGATCGAGGTGGCCAAACAATTTTTGAGATAAGTCGATCGCCGAAAAAAGCTTCAAGCATGTCCATGGTTTCATTACTCGTATGGCAAAATTTAATAAACTTGAAAAAATTCATGGATAATGATTTTTTAAATTTGGAGCACGGGAACTTTTTGGACACCCGATATTTTGAACAAAACTATTTTGAAAATTAAAAGTGTGGGGCATTTTTATCATATTTAAGTCTTACCTTTGAAGGGAACAAAGCTGGGGATAAAATGCATTTTCATAATGAGTTTACGAATTGAATTAATTTTGAGAGCAAAAAACACAATGTCATTTTAAAAATGTTTTTAAATTTTAGAATCAATAAGACATTAATATAGTTTTTAGAAGTGAAATGATTCATAGAATTTCCTGATTGATTATTTGGAAGTTGGATATTGATCTTGAGACACAACAGAATATATATATTTTTAAATTTTACGATTAATATAATCTTGTGATTTATATTTCATCGTTTCAAATAGAAAAGGAGAATTGTAGGTATATATATCGGTCTGTTGGTATTCTATAAACAGGACCGTTTGACCAAGAGTTATCAAATTTGGTTTATAAAATAATTAGGAAAATGGGAATATATATTTGAAAAAAATATTTTTTGAATTTATAATTAGAATATGAATTAAAAATTAAGCAAAACCGATGATAATTTATCAAAATATTATTAGAAGAAAGTAATTAATAAAGTAGGCCTCCTTAAAATTTATAAAAAACATCTCTTCAATGTTATCAATTTAATTAGCATTGTTCCGGCCTAGTTTAAAAAATTATTTTCACGTATAAGTTTCTACAATTCTTTTGATTGAAATAATAAGCTTGAAAAGCATTTTCCTTATTTATACAAATATTTTTAAGCTTAATCCTTATAGAAAATAAAAGAATAAAATCTTGAGACAAGCAAATAACCCCAAACAAGATTGTTGAAACAAAATTTAGGAAACATATGCATCATTAATATAAAATTTTACTTTAATAAAATAAAGTAACATTTTGTTTTATTAGAATCTCAGCTATGTTTCTTTAGAAAAATAATATTAATTAATAGAAAATTTCCTAAATCTCTAGTTCATTTATGATTTTTACATAGTATCGTTCAGTAAAAAAGAGAGAAATGCTAAGAATTCAAAATATTAATAAATAATAAATAATTAGTAGTTAATATTAGAAATTAAATAATACCGAAACTAGTTACTAAATAATAAATTCAAAAATTATTTAAGGAACAAAATATTTTTTAATTCATTATTCAAAGTATAGGTTTTACCCTTTCTAATTTATCATTCAATTTGAATATTCAAGATAGTATTCACATTTCTAGAAACAAATTGGAAATTATTATTTAGCTGATTTTGTGAAATTATGAATTGAATTCGTTGAACTAATTACGAGTTAATGTTATTAGAAATACGAACAAAAAATATTTTTTTCTTTTCTTTTATAAAAATTTAAAAATATTTTTTCATTCTTTCCCGATTTAGTAAGAAAAAAATCAATTTTAAACTTAGATATTATCATTATTTAAAATAAAACTTTATTAAAAACTTGTTTATCTTTCATAAAATCACAATTATTGGATTAACATAACTTATAAGTTAGTATAATAATTAAAAATTGCATTAGAAATCATGGAAAGATATTACAAAATGTTTAACAGATCTGAGAGGTGGACTTGAAGCTATCATATTCGGCAGTTTATTACTTCTTATTTATTAAATGCTCAAAGAAATTTTTTTTTTAATTTTTTAAAAATTAGTTTATTACTAAGATTTTCAGAGTTCTAAATTTTAATATCAATCATTTCAAAGTAAATAATTAAACACAAAATTTTATTACATCACTTCAAAGTTCAGAAAAATCAACTTTTAAAAATATTAATTTTATTTTCATTTAATTTGCTTTCTAATATTCTATATAAGTACTAATCGAAATTAAGTATATTTTACATATGCACTTTATCGTTGTTAATCATTAAAAGCGATAAAGTGCATAAATAAAATATATTTAATTAGTAATTAATGCTAAATTATTAAGTTAAGTAATGTAAGTTAATAAAGTTAAGTTAGTTAATTAATGCTAAATTATTAGGAGTTAAATTAAAAATATAAACTAAAAATGTATAAAACAGAAGACAAATTCGATTTGCCTTGTGAACAGTCACAGGCAATACAGAATCATTATTTAAGGTTTCCAACTTGGTTGAAAATATGGATTTGAATGAAAATTCGAATTGTTTTTTTTTTTTTTTTTTTTTTTTTGCTGTTTCAAATAATAGGTATTTTTCTGTTTTCTGTAATAAATTTATTTTGTCACTCAGTTAATTATTTAATATAACATGTCAATAGTTATGTCAAACTTTTGGCATGTAAGTTGTTTATTTACACACAATTAAAAGCTTTACATTCATTTTCTAAAGGATGAAGGATTTT
>JAOUZG010039927.1:4808106-4824095 GCA_026289955.1 Argiope argentata | reverse complement strand
TATATAATGGTATTTTAAATTCTAATTTCATTTATTAATATCCAAAGTGTTGTCTTAATTTAGCCCATACTAACTTCATTCTAAAGAGTTCTATTATTTCCTGGTTCATTCCCTTTCCATTTAATAAATCAAAAGAAGTTTTATAAAGATAATGTATCATTGATGACTCTACGTGCCGAGTGGATGAATAATAAATAACTGATTCCTGCGTTTCTTTTGTCTAAAGATCAACATAAGGTCAATACATATAACAGTCCCTCTCGCAAATCTACTCGTGTATGATTTATGAGAATATCCTAGTATATAAGATTAGAGATAAATGTTTCACTCCTTTTTACGTCTTGTAAACTTTCTGCTATTGTGCTGCATGTAACTTGAAATTGAACAAAAACGAAAACTTTAAAGGAATGTGCTTGACTAGACAATTTTCATCTCTCACTCGGAGCGTGAGAAATAGTTGGCTTTTAGCCGATTCAGCAATTTTACGAAGCTTCTGTTGAATTGATTAACTGAAACAAGTAGAATGGATCAGAAAATAAGAGAATATTCTTAGAATGAAGTTACGGTGGGCTAAATTAAATCGAAAATTAATTTGAATTTAAATTAAGAGTTTATAATAGCACTAATAGCACACACACAAACATTTTATATTATATATATATATGTGAGAGAGAGAGAAAGAGAGAGAGAGAGAGAGAACGAATAACAGTTTTTAGATGCTAGTGTGTCACGTCCCATTCAGGACTGAAGTTGTGAAGCGAGAAAATGCAATTTTCACATCATTAAGCGAAATTTATGACTATCAAGATCTATCGTATCACTAAAAATGGTTCTTAAGGCTTGAAAAAAATGTAATTTCCATTTGACAGCTAAGCTCTGTTGTTGTTTTTAATGGCACTTGCAATGGACAAGCTCGCTGACGTAGTTACCGATTTTAAGCCGAGGATGCATTTCTTGTTTCAAGTAGCGCCAACTGGGATCAAGAGTATGTCTCAGTTACACACTCATCCCATTCGCTTGCACAATCCCTTTTTAAAGGGGAGTACAGTCACACACCTCACAGATAATTCACAGAAGAGCAACTATGCTCGAGCCCGGGAAGCCCAGAGCTAAGCTTTGAATAGCAGATTAAATACTGTATATTTGTAAGTTGCTATTCCAACTAATGTCTATAAATGAGAGTAAAATATTTATGTTTGAATATTTATGTCCGATGCAGAAAATTTAAACTGTCAAACAGAAAGCTTAAGGTAGTTTAAAAAATTAGACGAAATCTGTCATTAATAAAGTTCCTTCTCATTTGCAGATGAATAGTTACTTAAGGATAAATCAACAATTTTTTTTCTGATCTTTAATTTTTTTTTAAGTTTAAGGAAAACCGGTGATTTGCTTTCCGGATATTTATTCAATCAATTATAACCAAACCAGATGTCTAAGCTTGGCCGGTAATAACTTCCTTCCTTAATCTAAAAAAAAATTAAGTTCCGGTGATTATGAGGATAAAACAATTGTTCATGTATGGACCAGTCAAGTTATTTCACTTGATGGATACTTAGCCAAAAGAGGAATGATACTTAAATAGAGGAATAAATATCCATATAATCCCTATTTTGTCTAGGAGGGACGATACTGGATATGTAGGGTTGAATGTAAATGTGGATGTATTTAGGGTTAAATGGACAGTAACGACGCCAAAACGGGTAAAAAAATTATCAAATATTAGATATTAAACACAAAATGTTGAATTTGGACAGTTACAACTGGAGTTACTTCAGAATAATTTGCTACAATTGAATGGTTACTGATTAAATGCATTGAAAAAAATTCTAAAATTTTTGATGATGCACTTGACACAGCTAACATTTCTATACATAAACTGTACTATACTATACTTCTATACATAAACTAATGCTTAATAAAATTAAGATATCAATATAATAATACCATTATGAGTACTAAAATGATAAAACAAACCGCTATACTAACTTTTGTTAAGTTTGTTTAGTAAAAAGCAAAATTGTCTGAAAATTATATTTTGAAATATATTTATTTAGAAAATAATTTTTTGAAGTAATAACCAAATTTATTGCTCAGTTCAAGAAAAAAAAATTCAAAAATTCAAGCACAAAAATTAATATTGAAGAATGTTTTCTTTACATAATTTTTTTAGTTCAAATTTTTAAAAAAATCGACCAAGAAATGTTTTGCAATCTCAAATAAAATATTCCAATTAGTTAATTAATTAGAAATGATTATAAACATTTGATAGAATTCCTATATATATTAGCGATTAACCTTCGATAAAGTTTATAAGTTTTCAAAAATCAATAATTAATAACAATATTTACATTTGTCCTTGGACCCCTGACATTGTAAAATCTGCTTTTTGTATTTTTAATGTAAATTTTTCCCACTTTATCACCAATTTTTTTTATTTATTATCAAAATAAGCAAAAAATTTACAAAAATTCTTAAGTTTTATTTACAAAGAAAAGCTATATTTTGTACTTCAATCAAGTGATGATTTAACTTTGAAAACTAAGAATGTAAATGATAAAAATTTAAAAAAAAAGAACAACATTCGATGGAAACGTTTATTTATAGAGACTAATATCGAGAGAGTGTTTTAATAGAGACTACTTTCGAAATTTTTAAATCATATACTAATAAAATGTGCAACATATTATACTCGTGTTAAATAAAGACTGCGTAACTTCAATTAACAGATATTTAATCCGCTGTTTCAATTGTCATAATATAGAAAATTAATGTAAACTCTCAGCTTGTGACATTCAATTTTTTAGAAAATATTCCTTAAAATCCACATGTAAACATACAAATTCATAGTTCATGCGCCCTTTGCCTATAAATATGACGACTTACATTTAAAATGATTAAAAAACGCTCTCTTAGCATTTCAGTGCTTAGAATTTAAATTATGATTATGCTACGATTATGCATTGAGTGGAAATTTGTACTTACCTGTAGGTGTATTTCTTGATCTCTCTCCGGTTTTATCAAACATTTTTTAAACGTCTCAAACGTATAAAAATTTTATATATATAATTTTCAGCGTCTTTCCTGTAACTTCCGAAGTATTACAACGTAAAACTGATTTTTGCATCAAGTTAAAGCTCAAAAAAATGTCTTTTTAATGATAACAATGCTTTAACCTATAGATTAAGTTTCTATGCCGGCGTCATGGCACAGAGGAAACACACCCGGGACGCCGGGTTCGAGTCCCGGTCAGGGTACGGTTGTTCTGTGTTCTATCAATGAGGTGTGTAAAAATGAGCTGTTCAAATTAATGTGATAAGTGAGTGTCATTTTTGTGTGGTGATTGCTATATATGCCAGTTAATATCTTCGAGCTGAAGGGTCCCTTTTGCTTGATCGATATGATACTCGGCTACTAAACATAAGATTGAGAGTTCGGGCCTAGAGCTATCCGATAATCACCTACAATGGTAACCCGGCGACCGACCTTGGATAAACGCAACCTTAGCACATAGGTTCGTTCAAACGACAATTGTTAACATCACCACCAACACTTCACATAAGTATCGTTCGCCAACTCACTGGGGGGATACTCTGTGGTGATTGTTATATAAATCAGTTAATATCCTTTGATCTGAAGGGTCCCTTTTGCTTGATCGGTATGACACTCGGCTACTAAACATAAGATTGGGAGTTCGGGCCTAGCGCTATCCGCTACACACCTACATTTGTATGAGCTAGAAAGCAGACTTTTGCCCTCGGGTGCTCAGGGATCCATAATGCCAGAATCTACTGCCCCACCCCCACGTTTCTGTTGTAAAGCGTACACGAGATCATCATTATCATTAAGTTTCAATTTTTAACGAAAAGGAACATTTTAACTGTGTTTTTCAACAATATATTTCATATAAAATAAAAATTTAGCGTGCACAAGCACGTCAATAGGGGGAAGTTTTTTTTATTAACGTGTTACCGTCAAATTATCAAAAGTAACAACTGGATGTTAATAAAACTAGATTAAATCTATCAGAAGTAACATTATCATCACTAAATATTTTATGTAACTTGAGTTAATAAATGCTCCAATGAATTATGAATTTGACATTTTTTCATAGGACCTCTCCCTTTGATTAATATTTAACATACATTTTTGAGGCACCAATATTTTAAATAAAAATTATTGGATTTTAATCAATTAAATCGATTACTAAAACTAACTAATTCATGAAATTTGAACAACATTCTTCTATAAAAACTGGCGATTTTAGATCGCTTTATCGATTATCTTAAATAAGATAACCAATCTTCAGCTAGGGTTTTCGATAGAGATCGGCCTATGATTATGAAAATGTTGATTTTTCTAAACTATTTTCAAAATTTCATCAATCTAACAGAGTTGATAGTAGAAACTAGAAACATTTACTTATTTATTTAAAAGGTGATTACTTATTTAAATGTTGCGAGTATTTCGCAGAATATGATTCTTTATGATAAAAGAACTGTTTAGTATTTAACTTTCTTAATTTTTTAAAAGTATATTTAATGACCAAAAAAAAAATCACTTTTGACGTCATGCAATCCCATTTAAAAATAAAACTGAAAATTGAATTTCGCATGTGATCCATAGAATTTTTGTTGAATAATTCTTTAAGATAATATACAATTTACGAAAATTACTTTGCAGTTCACATACAACTTCAAAACCGAACGACTATGTTTTCAGTTTCTATGAAAATAAGACATGGTTGGTTTCAATAAAAAGGTTTTTATATTAATTGTAGTTTAAAATTTCAGCAGCTATTTCCCTAATTTAAATTTGAAATTTTATGGGCGCTGATAGAAAATTGAAGAGAAGAATAAGTAGAACAAAAATTAGAATTGTTTCAGACCTACATAGTAGTATGCCAGAATTATTTAAGTATCGAAATCGGTACCTTAAAACATTTCACAGAAAAAGCTATTAAGATATTACTTACATAAAATATTTAATTGAAACATTTAGCGATCATTAATACTGGCGAACCGGGTGGTCATTAAAGTCAGCAAATATATCAATAAAAGTCATTGGATTAAAAAAAACGATATATATTTATACAAAAGTATATCAAATGTTGAAGTGTTAAGAGGCATTAAATTTTTTTTCCTGATTTAATATTTTTTCATTTTGAAACATATGGATTTCTAATCTTTTTCAAATGGTTTGTCGAATAGAGCGCCAACACACACACACACACACACACACAATGAGCTTTATTATAAATATAGATAAAAAGTTTTAAATATCCCCATACTTATCAGCAGGAATAATTTTCACAAATATGTGTTTTATGAAAATTTTAAAACTAAACCAGAACAATTTAAATAATAAGAGCCATGCTTTTTGCTGTAGATTTTAAATAAAATTTACTTTTAAAACGGTATCTAAAATTTTTATTATCAAGTTTATTTTTTATTCACTTTATTTTTACATTTGACAATTCAGAATCTCTTGATGCACAAATTTTATTCCTCACAAGAAAAATTCTTATTTTATGATCTATTTGTACAAATAATGCATATAAAGTTTCATTGAAAGCAAGATTAATCTTTATTAGTCAAATGAATAATTTTGAAACCATTGTTATGAAAGGAATTGGAAAAACTTTTTTAAATATTAAATAACCTGAAGTTATTATTCCGTATTTATAAAATTTTTAGAGAAGGCATTCACAAGTTGGGTGATTTTGAAATACGTACAATGCGAAATATATTATATTCGAAAAATGATTTATAATAGTTTTTGATCACTTTAATAATATAATATGTTTAATTTTCTCAAAAATCGTCTTACATCTTCTTGAAATCAACATTCAAAGTTTTATTTAACGATATTTAAACACTAACGCAATACAATGGATGATTTGTCAGTTAACAGTTATGGTTAAGAATGAAATGTTATCAGTTCGCTCCCAAATTTTATTTAAAATTTGAGTCCTAAAACAAAAATATTGTCTTTAAATAGGTGACATTATACAAGATATTTCCTAAATATGGTACAAGTCCTTATTTCCTAAATATTACACCGAGATAAACAGTTTCTATCATAAAGTTACATCAAAAACATAGACGAATGTATTGAAGCACTTCAACTTCTGTCAAAATTTATATTAAAAGGTTGAAAAATTAAAAATTAAAATTAGATAAATGACCATGATATATGAGTGTCAATTAGTAAACTATTTCTATTTATATTCAACTACGCATATAATTTTTTAAGCATCTGTCTAACATTTATTGAAATAAGTTTAGAGGATATGTTGAGATGTAATCGCCAGATTTTAGAGCAGATAATCGCATATTTTGATGGAAATATTTATGAAGAAAAATTTGTTAAGTAGTGAAAAAATATCATATATAAATATTAGTTTAGTAGCACATCAGTCGCCCATCATAACTTCGAGGAAACTGTTTAGTAAAGCGTATTATTGCTCACTTTGACTGGCTGAAAGTTGAAATTTCGTTTTAACGAAGGAAGATAGTAAGAGAAATTGAGTATTTAAAGCTTGAAAGAAGTGAAACATTTCCACACAAGAAAATAAAACTTTTTACTTTAAGAAGTTTCTTGATATTAAGATTTCTATAAAAAGGTGTATTCCATTTACGAGGAAAGTTTTGAAACTCTAATGATTTATGCTATGTGCAATCATCATATATATACACGCAATTATTTCAGATGAAGCAAATTTTTAATAGGTATCGAAGATGCTTGTTTTGAATAAATTTGATTAATGCTTTAATTATTGTCAAGATTATTTTTAAAAATTATTAATGAATTAATAAATATATATTTATTTTCCGATTCTACCCGTCTATTAATCTATTGTGATATATGTATTACCCTTGAAATTTATAACGAAATTCTCATACACGCCAAACTGGGTTATGAAAGTGGTTTAAGTCAATAAATTTGCCTTCTCCAAAATTTATAGCCAAAAATGAGAAGAATATAAAAGAAACATATTAATTATAGAATCTATAAAGGTAAGGGTTACTCTATAAGTGTAATACATAAAAATATATTTTTTTTAAATTGATTAGTATTCACCTTTATAAAAGTCAAAGTGCACTCGTATAACTTTTAATTGTTAACGCAACTAGGAGTACATATCAAAGAACTGTTTTTTAAATAAAATAAACCACTTGTATAAAAAGAATTCTAGTAAACATTTTTTCCAAAGACAAATGAAATCATAAATATTCCGCTCAAATTCAGTTTTAGAACTGAACTTTATTGTGTTTATAATTCATGAGCATCATGAATTATAAACACAATAAATAATTCATTTAGGCTTTAAATGCATCGAGCAAGAATTGCCCACATCGCCCAGCTTGATTAGGCCCAACGTATTCTCTACTTATAAATAATTTCAGTTTTTTTCTCTTTTGTCTCACAAGACACTTTTCTAAATATAATTTGAAGTTTGCTTATTTCAGTCTCCAGTCAAAAATGCAATAAAATCTTCATTCAACATACTTCATATAACGAAATTTTCTGCATTACCTGGGTATGTTAAATTTACAGGTTACTTATTCTTTATATTTCGGAAGATTATTGAATGAATTTCCTAGATTTCTTTTTCCATATCAATTTTTTCTTTATAACATTCAGTGTCTTTCTCATTATCGAATATTCAATAAAGTCTGTAAATAGATTGCCGTGATCTCAAATGTCCTTTAATCTTATAGAAGACTTGAATAATTTTCGCATATTTATAAATATATTGTGCTTTATGAACATCCTAGGAACACAATATATTATAAAGTGTTACGAATTTAAAGATGAAGATTAAATAAGCCATTAAAAATTTTACAGATGAAGAAATTGCAAGAAAATGCCACAATGATGTGCATAAATTTCAATGAAAATGATAAAATTTTTATTTAAAAAAAGCTCGATTAAGATTATTCTTAGGCAAAGCACAATTAGACATATTTTCACACTTAAGCATGCTTATTAGTCAGCAATGGGGAGGGGAGTAAAATTTAGTCCATTTAGTATTTATAGTTAATTTTTTTTATTTAACTAATTTTTTTCCTTAAAACTTAATAATAGAATTATAAGTCTTTAAGAAATGAAACGCAGTATGGACTATATTTATAAATGTAATTTTGAAATAAAATTATTTATGAGAGGTACAACCCAATAACATTATCAAATAATTGACGAATATCACGTAAATAATGTGAACTTTGGAAATAAATTCCTTTATTTAGAGATAATCAAATGAACTTAATTGTGTTTAGAAAGATAACAGATTTTTTAATGAAATTTTAGGCTTATTAATCAAAGTGAAAAAAAAAGAAGAATTCATTAAAAATTCTTGTTTAAGAAGTGCAGAAAATATATTGCTATCAAAAAAATAATTCAACAGCAAGATACACATGGGTTCCCACTGTTTTGAACTTCAATAACATTATTAATTAAAAATTATTTTATTGAAAGAATTAATTAGTTATTATTAAATTTAAAATACAATTAATTTAATATTTTTATGATTATGTTATTTGCTGTTCATTCTGCCTGATTGCTAACTCCCAAGTTTGGAGATAGAAAAAGACTAGATAAGTGACATTTACAGTGTCATCTTGATATCACCTCTATATATCTGAATAAAATGTTGGATGAAATTCATTTAATGCATGTGTCTTTTCGCAAGTGAATTAAAAAAAAGTTTAAGGTTTTATGGGTGGAAATTGTATAAAGCTTTTGACAAAAATTATTCATCTTTATGGCATTTTATTCCAAATCTGCTAAATCTCTTGACTATATATCATACATTCTATTAAAGTATATTTAAAAGCCATAGATGAAATAAGTAACGACAGATAAAATAAATTTGAAATCAGGCGTAGATACTAAAATTGCAGATGTGTATCTAATTTTGGACTAAAACTATTTTCTAAACAAGTGGTATAAAAAAAACAATTTGTTAAAATCATTTCCTACTTAGGTTAACAAAGAAAATTTTTTAATTAGCTACTTTTTATTAAATAATTACAATTAATATAAATATGTATATAAATATGACAGAATCATAATATCAAGCGGCAAATTAGAAAGCGTATTTCCCATTCTCCTTTCTATATATTTTGTTCGAACCCTCAACCCAAAGGAAGCGAATCCAACGCCAAACCAACCAGACTATCCCGGTCTAATTACTTAAAATTACTATAAATAATTGATCAAAAAATTTAACTCGCATTGAATTCTCAGCATTAATCGAAGATTCAAAGCGAATTGTGGATATGCAAAGTGCGTGATTTTTTCTACACCAGTTAGGGTACGAAATACAGATTACAAAATTTCTAATTTTCTATATTCTGTATTATTTTAATTCGAAAGTACTTCAAAATGAATAGGAAAAATCGAATATTTAACAATGTTTGATTTTAAATGCGTCAAGCATTTCTAAAATAAACATAATCGTTTAAAATAATCGGCCGAAAACATGTTAAGCCTAACCTCATTGTCGTTGGGAAGAAAACAAACTGAACTCGTTGTTTGGTGGCGGAGAAATGAAAATCTTTGGTGATAAAGTTAGTTTTTAATTAATGAATAAAGAATTAATGAATTAATAATTGAAAAAACTGCATTAATGTCAAATTACATTTACTAGAAGTTTTAAAAAATTTACTTGAACTTGATTGGATGAATAGAAAGTATTTTATAAACAACTGATTATATATACATATATATATATATATATATATATATATATATAAACTTTTAATGTTAATGGGATACGTATATATAAAGGTAAAGTGAGAGTTAATAGTAGGAATTGAAAAAAGTTCAAAATGAATGCTCTCATCTCTTCATTACTTGATGAAATTAAACTTAAAGTAGGGTTTGTCAAGCACATCCAAAAAAGTAGAAAATCATTTTTTTTCAACTATGCAATTAATTTTTTAAAATCTTGAATGGATTTTTTTTTTTGAGAATTTTGTTTGGAAATGTGTTTAAATGAAGAAGAATGCTAACATTCATTCTAAATGAATAAGTTTCATATAAAGTATTTGTAATTTATGTGCTTATATTGAATTAGCAAACTAATATATGTAAAAAAATTTCAGTATTTAAAAAAAACGCGGAAAGATATGGTAATGTCAAATGCTGAGAAATCCTGATTCGCGTACTATATTATGATAAAAGAAAAGTAATTTGAATTCGTTATTGAACGTACAAATGCACTTAATCTGCATTCAGTATGGGGCATTTTCTGCCCTAGCTGAAAATTGGGGTCTGTACGATTTTCTGACTAGCAAAATTTTCGAAATGATGAAAGCTAAATAGGAGAAAATGAGACATCGGTAGCAATTTTATTTGTTTGCAGTACAACTGTTCTACATTTTATACAAAGCTTAAATCAATATAAATATCATTAGTTTATATTGATTTAATACCAGCGGGTGACCGAGCTCAGCTAGGAGAAAACAGGTATCGAAGCTAACTCGAATATTTAAATTTTCAATTGTGATTTATCAAAACAATACATGCCATAAGAAAATTTGTGAAACCCTTGGTGAAAAGATAACCGGTCAAAGTGCACCATTGTAAACTATTCTAAACATAGAGTTTGGAAAGGGAACTATTCTATACAAAGGTAAAGTTTGAAACGTCATGGGAAATAAGATGTAATTGATAACAAAAAATTATACAATTAAAGAAATGGTACAAAGTGAGCAATGTAAAGATTGAAGTGTGTTGAAGTTCAATATATTGGCTATAGATGGCAGCACGTTACCACTTGAAAATTTAAGTAGCCATTATGGCGAACTAATAAAGTTTGAAAATATCCTATCTGTAACTCCGAACTGCTCAACCGTAGCGCTTCAAAACCGGCGCCAATCGATTCCTCGTGGCCAAAACCCCCAGACTCCCAAGTGTACCGGAGTTTATTAATTCTTTGGCGATTTTAGACTTGACAGCCATTCCTCGTATTATAGTATAAGATTATAAATAATAATTATAGTTACTATTTTATTTTTGAATTGTTGCCTCAGATATTAATGTTCTTTTATAAAATTTAGAGTTAAAAGTTTGTCAAGCCGGTGTCCTGGCATGTCTTCAACGCGATCTGGGTGTCCTGGGTTCAAATCCCGGTTCCGGCATGGTTTTTATTTATCTGTGATATGTTTGAAAGTGCCCCTCCCCCTTTAGAAAAAGGCGATGCAAGCGAATGAGATGCATGAAAAGCTGTTCTGTATATGATGTTTACTTCTATAAGCCCTGTGTGATAGTGGTATACGGGGATTTCTAAATGTTCAATAAATAAAAGTTTGTCAAAAAATTAAATAAAAATAAAAGGTTTATTTTTTTAAACTATATATCTAGTCTATTTCTAGTTTTTTTAAAATAGAACACAGAAATATGCATGGGAAAAGAGGATAACTGATTTTATTTGATGAAATAACAATCTCCTTAGAAACTGAATAAAGTCTATCAGGAACTGACTTCTGAAATTCGAACATTTATTTTTAAAAGACTATGCGTTACTTGAATTTTACTCCTAACCATAACATCAATTTGATGTATGACGATAACCTACAAAAATGATATTTTCTCCTTTCTCAAAGCTAAAACTTTGAACAATGACCTATAATTTCTGGAGAAAGTATCTATAAAAACGATTTTAAAAATTGCTAATTGAAAACACAAGTCGATATAAAGTTTCTGAATGTTTTAATCGTGAATAACACCGTGGTCCAATTTCACGAGAATATGTTTCCAGTTTGGATTGTAATGACATTCCCGACAGTTAAATTAGAACTAAAACTAATTTTAAATACTTATTATCATTTGTTTCGATTAATATGAATATGAAAGGGTATATTTTCAGTCACAAATCTGGACTACCAGTAGAAGAAAATGTGCGTGTATGCGTTTTTTGTAGGCTAGCATTTGGCAGTCCATACCATTTAACTTAGAGCTACTATATTTTTCATAAACATATTTTCGGCAACAGAAATTAAAATTTCAAAGTATTAATTAAAAACTCAAGAAAAATTTAGGATGTTTTTCCCATGATAATTTCCGAACTAAAATAATTAATAATTTGTTAGAGATTGCTACGTTAAAAACAGCGTTTTTTAAATTAATTATTAGTAATGCTGATAATTAATAAAAATTATGGAATAAATTTTTTAAAATTATTTTTCGGCATGTTGAAATAAATTTTTGTAATTTTTTTCATTCAGTTTTCTGTGGTATCCTTTAAATGAAAACTATAAAATATTCAGTACACTAGAAGACACGCCCGGTATGCAGAATAATTTTATTTGCTATTCTTCAATCTTTTATCATTCAATCAAGATAGCTTGTTAATTCAAATGAAACAAAAAATGAAATCTGTGATCACAAATTTCAAGTAAGAGCATTATTACTTTTATGCCATTGTCTTAATTAATTTAAGTCATTAAGTAGTTTAAACTAGTTTGAAAAAGCTATACTGGTGAAAGCAGGTCAACCTTTTAAAAACACCTACATAATAATGATGAAATACTGATAAAAGCAGGTAAAAAATATAAGCGATTAAAAGATGTAGATGAATATTGCCATTAAGTCTTTATTCATTGCCTACGCGATTTCAAGCTTCAGTTAATCGTTGCCGTCAAGTGCAAAAATAAAATCATGTTCTCACATGACAATAACCAATATTCCACGAGAACAGCTTTTTGCCGTAGATAGATAACACGAACTAAAACCGTGAACTAATTGATATCATTAATTAAAAACCAAATCAATACTATGGCGACATCTCTTCACTTTATGAATACATTTTACTTAATGATGCGTCAAACAACAAGGAACTATTAAACGTTTTTTTTATAATTAAAATTTCAATTTATGAAAAAGAATAAAATGGAGACTGATGAAAACGACTTCCGGCAGCCGTTAATTATCTATTTCCTTCCTGTCGTCTTAGCATGAAAGCAGAGAGAGAAAAGATTGGTTTTTTTTCCCCAAATATTATCAAGATTGAAAATCATTGTTATCATTCTTATCATCAAAATGCAAAGTTTAACTTATATTTTATTGAAAAATAGGGAATATATTATCCTTATCCATAATTATTTGGACAGTTTATTGAATTTTGTTTGATTTAGAACTGATGTAACTTTGATCAGTAACGGTAAAAATTTTGTAGTAAATAATCCATTACTTGAAATCTTGTTTCATCAAATTAAGATTCTTATTTTTCTTATAAAATTAATTTATGACTTAAAGGCAATTTTTTTTAAAATTATAATCATTAAAAACAATATTTTAAAAATACCCTTTTGTAAATTTATTAAAAAATAGGAAATATTTTTTTGTAAAATATCTGAACTCAAAATAAAAATTATAAAACATACTAACTGACAATTTAATATTCTTATTAAATTAAAATTTAATGATATTCATAATATATTCTAGTATTAACATTCATGAAAATTATATTAAATAATAATAATATAATATAAATTCGATAAATCGAAGAGCTTTCTGAGTATGACATTGATTGAGGATCAATTTTCTTACCCTTTAATTTTTAGCGACTTATACGTTTTAAGTTCTACTTTGATCTAATGATTTTTGAGAGAGAAAAATATTTTCTATTTTATGAACTCATTAATAATTTTTTAAAAATTTTAAAAATTTTAATATGACATTTTGCAATAAGCGTTTTTTGCAATTAAACACCAGGTGGCGTCTATCACGTGAAATCAAATTTTTATTGAAATTAATCATAAACTGTTATCTATTATGTGAATCATTAAATTATGTGAAATCTATTATGTGCAAACATTAAAATATAACAAGTGGATGGGAGCATACAAATGTATGAACTTTCACAATTGTAGTAAAACAGAAAACTAGTGAATAAATCGCAGCAAAGTTCTACTTTTTTCAAACATACAGTAATTTTGAAAAAATATTGAAAATCAGATTATTATTCAACTGAGTAAATCAAACAAAGGTTAAATCTTATCTGAAATCAGTAATATAAATAAAATATGGATACATATAATGCTATTAATCGGAAAAATAATTAATTTGAAAACATCTGTTGCACATTTCATTCTAAATTTCATAACAATTTAAATAAATGGCAACCTAATTTTTAAGAAAGAAGAATTAAAGAAAATGTTTCCCTATCTTAGTCTCTAAAAGATAAGATTTACCACCCTTTTTGTCTCCTGGTGGAATTACTTATTCTTATTTTCCTTTATTGCAAATAAGACAACTTTGAGGACAATAACACAGAAAGTCAAAATCTTTTTTTATATGACACAAATCAATTAATTTTATCAATTTTCCCACAAATCATTTTTATATGATACAATCAATATGAAATAAATCAATTGCGCCGAATTACAGCCAGATGAAAAATACTCTTATAGGGTATCATTTGTATCCTCATAAGAAAAATATTAATCATTTTTGAAAATATAAATAACTTAAATTTAGCAAAATTTACATGTTTTTTAGTAGTAAAACTTTATTTTTAAAGTTTGCCTCTTTGAAGGCGAAAAAAGAAGAAAAACATGATCTAGTGCCTTCACATTTATTTGTGCAATTTCAAAAAATTAAGTCAGTTGTATCAAAGTTAATAAAAGCTTAAATTAGACAGAGGAACAATAAAAAGATACAGACTTAGTAAGCAATGATTTTTTTTTATTTTGTCTTGAAAATAAAGTATCTATTTTGAACCATCATTCTAAACAACTGGAGTCATTTTTTTAGCCAGATAGTCTCTTTTCTTCTTTAACTTAAAAAAAAAATTAATTAATTCTATTTCTCAAATACTGGGTATTTTTCAAAGCTCTAATAGTGATAATTTTTCTTTTCCTTGTATATATTAGTATATTTGTAAAAATAGGTTGTTTGATTAATAATAATATAAATTAGATAAAGTTTTGACTAATATTTTTGTTTCTTTTGAACGTTTTAAACTTCTACTCCCCGATAAAGAATTTCGTTTGAACATAATTTAGTTTAATTAAATAAATAAACTACTTGGAGGCCACTCAATATTGGATTGAAAAAGACTAAATGGCCAAACGTCGAGGACATTAAAGGAGTCATCACACTCCACTCCAAACTTATCAGAGGGAAACCATAAGAAAGAACAAAAATTTAGCAAAAAATATTTTATACCGATGAATTTTAATGCATTAAGTGTATCAGGCCATTGGTGGAAGAAGCCCCTTTGACCTTTTTTTCTGAAAGCAGTGATTATATTGCTAGGAGCCCCATGTCATCTCCTTGGTAGAATGTGGTTTCTTCTTTTAAATTAACAAGATTTTGATTACATTTCCTAACACTGACTAAGCGATGTGGGACATAGACCGACTGGATACCAATCGTATCAAACATCATGGAGACAAACGATTTTGCATAAATTTTCCTTTTTTAAGCCCATTACATTGAAGGGGTGGAGTGGGGGGGGGTAAAAGGTATTTTCTGGCCGCCATTTACATTTGCTAACCCGTCATCTACAAATCAGAAAGGCTAAAAAAATTAAATCGCTTCCTAGGCGTCATTGACCCTTGTGATATTATACGAAATTTTATGTTCTGGACTAATATTGTGTATATTAAACTTCAAAGCTAAGTTAGTTTAGATATATTAACGCTTTTTTAAAGCAACATTGGGGCTGTTTGAAGATAAAATTCGTAATTTTGAACCTTGATCAGGTGGAGAGGACGACACCTGAACGGACACCCCTTCTCTAAACTTCTACACCACACCAACAGAGTGAAGATTGTCTCCGAGGGATTTAAGGTGCTTCAGACCCGCTTACAATAGGGCAATCGTCAGTTTTCGTGATACCACAGTCACGTGATAAACATAATTGCATTGGTTACTACAACTAATTGTGTACTGTCTTTCCTTATGCTGTAATATAGTACATTGTTCACTCCTCCCATTTTAAAGATGGCAAAAATAAAACTGGTATGGCCATTTAA
>JAOUZG010039927.1:4760757-4778106 GCA_026289955.1 Argiope argentata | reverse complement strand
TGTATATACAAATATATCAAAGGTGATATTAATGCCAAATATATCTCATGCTTAATATACATCATGGTACTTTAACATACTTATAACTCTGACTCATAGTTAGTTGTGTTAGATCAAATGAAATTAGAACTTCTATGATATGTACCAATTATTTCGAGGATGATGTCAATGTCTAAGAATTTAGATTCACACATCTGGTTTTCCTCAACGCTATAATAGCAGAAATCTCAATCATAATAGCACACTCTTTCTTCCATAATAAGTAGATTAGCAGTTTCAATACAGTTTTTTTAGACAGAATCTGTTGGAGAAATCAGTTTGTGATTATTGTTTAACATTTGCAAATCCTTGTTTCCTTACTCCAGCGACTGCTAATCAAAATAGAAATTACTCATTGGAGACCATGACCTGAATATATATTCCTCTATCCAGAGGCAAGCGGCAGCAATTTTCTCTGCTTCCGCATATCCAGTGTCAACTGGAAGCGGGAAGAGGAAGCAAAGTAAAAACTGTTCCATCTTGATTTCACTTCCATGTGATCTATCCTAATCCCCTCTACATTGTCAGGCGTCCTTAGAGACACTCCAGCGATCTTGGGAGAGGAAAAATTTGCAACATTCCGATTATTTAATAACATTCCATTCGAAAGATAAGGTCAAAAACGTTTTAAATATCGTCTGCGAGGCAAATGGTAATGCGAATCAAATGAAATATCTCTGAAATCGTTTGCTTGTCATTCGGCTCAGTAAAAAAAATACACTGAGCTCCTTAAAAATATTATCTGTATTTCAGCCTTAAATGTGGCAGTTTTTTTTAAATTTCGTAATTCTTGTGCGAATGATTTGCATAACAGAATTTTAAAATACATTTCCTCTTTTCATTGGAATAAATTATGGATCTTACCTGTATGACTGGGCAGCAGACTCCGAGAACGATTAGATTCTGCATGCAAACAGATCTGCGAAGCCGATTGAGATCCAGCATCAGTTGAGGACATCGCGCTATAGCACTGCAGACGCCAGGTTGTCTTTCCGGTGTAACGCATGGCCTTGACTGGAAAATGACTGCAAAGGGGAAAACATGGATTAAATTTTCAATTTCTTATAACTGTTCTTATAAGAATCTTAGCTCCTTAGATACAATTCACTTAAATCACCCACACAGAGTAAGTGAAATCAAGCAGGAAATTACAGTAGTAGTTGGCTGATTCGAGCATCTTTCATTCAAATTTTCCTTTAGTCCCAACACGATATTAAAATAATTCTAAAATATAATTTTGTCAATAATTAATAATTTTCGATAGTTATTGGCATTGACAATAATTAATAATTTGCGATAACATTACAGAAGCAAGTTTGTTTCTGTGGAATAATATTTTGTGTTGTCAATAATTAATTATTTGTTAAAGAATTACAGGTGCGAGATTATCTCAGTGGTAAAGAGTAAGGTCTTGACTGGAAAATAGCTGCCAAAGGAAAAATGTAGATTAAATTTCCGATTTCTTATAACAGTTCTTATAAGAATCTCAGCTCCTTAGACAAAATTCATTAAACTCACACACATAGAATAAAATAAGAAATTACAGTAGTAGTTGGCTTATTAGAGCATCTTTCATTCAAATTTTGCTTTAACCCCTACACAATATTAAAATAATTTTAAAATAAAATAATTTTGTCAATAATTGATAATTTCCGATAGTTATTGGCACTGTCAATAATTAATAATTTGCGATAACATTACAGAAGCAAAGTTGTTTCTGTAGAATAGTATTTTGTGTTGTCAATAATTAATTATTTGCTAAAGAATTACAGGCGCGAGATTATCTCAATGGTATAGCGAATAGAAAATAACTGCGAAGGTAAAAATGTAGAATAAATGTCCGATTACTTACAATAATTCTTATTAGAATATCAGCACCTTAATCCCGATCCTTTTGAATGACTTAATAGAACAAGTGGGATCGAACAGCAACTGTGAGAATCGATAATACGAGAATTTTTTATTCAAATTTTCTTTAGTCTCTACACAATATTAAAATAATTGTAAAATAATATAATTGTGTCAATAATTAATAATTTTCGAAAGTTATTTGCATTGTCAATAATTGATAATTTGCAATAACTGTAGAATAATATTTTGTAGAATAATATTCTACTGTAGAATAATATTTTGTAGAATAAATTTCTGTAGAATAATATTTTGTGTTGTCAATAATTAATATTTGCTAAAGAATTACAGGCACAAGATTATCTCAATGGTATAGCGTATGGTTTTGACTGTAAAATAACGTCGAAGGGGAAAATATAAATTTCCCATTTCTTACAGGAATTCTTATAAGAATTTCGGCACCTTAAGTTCTATCTTTTTGAATGACTTAATAATATAGGTAGGACCGAACAACAAATTACTGTGAGAGTTGGTAATTCGAGCATTTTTCATTTAAATTTTACTTTAGTCTCTTGACGATTCCATTAAAATAATTTTAAAATAATATAATTTTATCAGTAGTTTGAATGTTGATTAATTTGAAATCAAAACTAAAATTTAAAAAAATCCTTTTTATTTCTGATTTTTTTATTTATTAAATGCTTGACCATTTGTAAGTAAATAATATTTAAGGCTCATTTTTTAAATATTAAATTATGACATATCATGAAAGACAAAACATGCTTAGACATGCTTGTAAGGAAATTGAAAGGACGAACATTATTCATAGCAATAGATTTTAAATATAATCTCTTCTCCATATTTTTACAAATCATTTTATTCAGTCTATCGAATTTTTTGCATCAAAAATTTTAACTTAAAAAAAGCTGGCTTTCTGGTGCATAGGTAGCACATCTTCCTCGTGTTCTGGTTGCTCCGGGTTCGAATCCCGGTTAAGGAATGGTTGTTCTTCTGTGTGCTATCTGTGAGATGTGTGAATGTGCCACCCTGTAAAAATGGATTGTGCAAGCGAATGTAGTGAGTGTGTAGCTAAGTCGTACTCTTGCCCTAGTTGGATATACTTCAAAAACAAGAGATGCTCCTTTCGGCTTAAATTTGTTGTTGTATCAGCAGGGGGTTTGTCCAATATGGCAAGTACCATAGGTAACAACAACTTAAAATAAACCATGATGATCTGGTAAAACGTTTTATGTTTTGCTATCGGAAGATTCTGGACCAGAAAGCCAATTCAACTAATCATATCACTAAGTCAAATCTGTCGAGGATAGAAGTTCTCATATTCGTATGGAATATTTAAGCGCAGATTGTTGAAACTATTTGTGAGTATTCATAGCTAATAAATTATTTTTTTTATCTAAACTTACAATTTAGTTTTAATTTTATAGCGAATTATTTTAAGGCTTAATTTTATAGCGAATTTTTTTTAGGCCTTCGAATAGGGTTCCATTAGTTCCGAATCATCCTTCGCAAAATGTGATGTTAATCAAATAAAACTAAACCTTTCTTAAAATATTATCTCAGGTTTAATAAAGGTACCGAAAATATTATTTATCAGTTTCCATTTTTAAGTCCACATCAAACAGCACACATTTAAATAATACTGAATGTCAACAGACAAAAATATTGTTGAAAGTACTACTTTCCATAAAATATCAAATTTAAAAATTTTATAAAAATAATTCCTTGTCCATATAACGATCTATTCAAACTATCGGGAACAGGCAGAAACATTTTCCAGGGCAATAGTATAGTTGAAGCACTTTCACAATAAGCGGTACATAGTGTTATAAAAATAACAAACTTTCAAAAGTGTTAAAAAATAACAAATAAAACATAAATCGGTGATTCAGACTACTTTAGAATAGTTAACCGGAAGTAGATTTTCATTGAAGTTTATTTTAATAAAAGCTTAGAGGTATATTATTATTTTCTTGTATTGACCCAAAATTCATTTTTTTTTAAATTCATTTACTTCCTTCTCTTTCTGAGGAAATGTTGCTGCAAATATTCTTCTAAAATTTTCTTTTTAAAGAATTATATTTACAAAGGCAGACTATAAATGATAATGTTAATTTCACGTAATGACAAAATATTCAGGCAATTTTTTTTGTATATAATAACTATCTATTGGAAATATTTAAATAATCCATAAAAAATTATAAAAAATTCTAATAAACTTTTTTTTCGGACTATTTGCGTTCTATTAAATAAAATGATTCACTGCAATAAGTTATAATAAACTTTATTTACTAAAAATGAAACAAATTTTACATTAAGAATCGTTCATGTGAAAAATTATTGTAACATTTGTTTTTTTTTGTAAGTGAATTTATGTTTTGTGTTATCACAACACACTAAAACGTTTTCATATTGATATATAATTATCCTCTTTATACATCATGTCTATTCACCCCAGGGGGCCTCGAGACGAGGATGAGAAGCTTTTGGCAAGCCAGTTGAAACTCTCCACTCTGGAAGGTATACTAATAAATGGGGGTAGACTTCTCTTACCGATGAAGGGGCAAACTTCCTACGGGAAGGGTTGTACCATGGCCGGTGATGGCCCTTTGGTCTCAACCGTTGTGTCCGGTCATTCAGTTTTATAGTATAAATTAGTGTGCTTAGATGCGAGTCGGAGAGTCTCGTATAACTTATACACCATGTATGATGTCAACGTTCTTATTTTCAAATAATTCAAAGAAAATAGCAATGGATAAGCTAACACGAGATAAGATACTTTATAAACTTTTGCAATAAAATTGCAGTTTACGGTAAAACACATTGTTTCTTTATGGTCTTTGTTAAAAATTAAAACATCATAGTTCTTGCAATAAATCGGCTATATAGCGATAAACAATCCTTAACATACCAACATGTATCGTCAAGACCTATTTTCTTAATTATGTTTATTCATGCATCATCAAACTGGCTATAACAGTTATATAGTTCAGGTTTCATTAAATGACATTTAGACAAAGGGAAAAAATAATAAAGATTAAAATGAAATCTGCTACGAATATTTCAATGTATCATATCAGAATATAATTCCTTGAACGGCCAAGCACCACGTGATCGTATAAGTTAAATTATATTTTTTATTCATTTTAATTGTTTTATTGAATTAGTAACTTTGGTCTTGCAAACGATTCAAAAAAACTTTGTCTAGTATTTATTGTTTAAAAAAATATCACATTTCCTGTTTATCTCATTTCACATAATCGCGTACTCAAAAAGACATTTTACTAGGTTTTATTAGCTAGAGTCATTAATTTATTATTTTTAATCAGAGCATCTGTAAAGGTGATGGCAATGCATTATTAAGAGTTAATTTTTTGAGATGCTAGTGCCGATAATAAACTTTTTATTTTTCGCCTACGGATTAAAATGTTTATTTTTCACCTACGGAATTTTGTTGACGCCAAAAAACCCAATTCCCAAAATACTATCATGTTCTGACATGATAACATATGCATTTTCAGTTTTTTTTAAATTGTAATTTTTATAAAATCATTGTTGCACAACTATCCCAATTTTTTTACCTTCTTATTTAAATCTCAAGAAGTTAAATAATATAAATAATGCAATTTATGATGATTTGAAAAGTTGTAGATTATGCGAATATTTTTGTAATAATTGTCAAAATAACTAAAAGAGTCTAGATTGGACCCTTCTTGATAAGTATTTTGTTCTTCACATGGTATAAATTTTAAAATACAAACACACCAACGAATTGTTTAAACTAATTTTGGATTTATGATATATATATAATAATACTAAAGTACATAATTCAGCCATTTTATAATACCTAGTTATTTCATGAAATAAACGATACTTTATTAATTACTTCATTCATCCAGTAATTAGATAAAATAACTAATAATGATTTATTAGATTCTTCATAGAATATCTAGTTATTTAATAATAATGATTTATTATATATTTTATAGCTCATATAATATTTAATGAAATAATTAGAGATGATTTATCAGTTGCTTCATAGATTTTCTATTCTCATAGAATAATGAATGATAATTTATTAATTATTTCGTGGATTATCTAGTTATTTCATCGAATAATTAATGATAATTCATTAGTTATTTCATAGATTATCTAGTATTTTTATAGAATAATGAATGATAATTCATTAATTATTTCATAGATTATCTAGTATTTTTATAGAATAATGAATGATAATTCATTAATTCTTTCATAGATTATCTAGTACTTTCATAGAATAATTAATGATGATTTATTAACTATTGCATAAATTATCCAATTATGATATAAAATAATTAATGATAATTTACAGGGTGTCTTATAAGGTATGCAGCGTATAATTTTTCCATATTCGGATAGAATACTTTAAGACGAGTATTTTATATATAACATGTATGTCCTCATGTTTCCAAATAACATGTAATCCTCATGTGCATTCTGTCATAGCCTAATAGCACAAAATATGTTCATTATGAATCCGATAATTTGTATTCCAAATTGCGATGCATTGCCCAACATGGAAGCTTCCTTAAATGATTAATCAAATTCGTGGCTACCAATGAGAGAAAAAGCGTGGCTGTCAGAGTATATGCAAATTCTTGTAGCTGTATATAAACTAGTAAAGAGGTTTTATGAGAATAAGTCGCGTGTTATTCGCTAAAAAGTTTTGTGTAATGTGTGTAGTCATTGTACTTCTGACATGAGCGAATATTCGATTCAACGTGTTTTCATGGCGCTGACATCAAGAATTTCTATCATATAACAGAGGGGTGAAAAATTCGGAAATCCCCACAGAATAAAAGGCGCGAAGATCAAAAGAATATACGAAAATTTTAAGGAAACGGTCACTGAGTTGGACAATGTGCTGGTAAGAATGTGAAATGCGTGCAAGAGCAGAATCTAATGTTCAGAAAGTAAAAGTTTTTGAATGATTATGACATCCCATTCTTTCATGGCATACACAAGAAAAGATTTCATGATTCATGCAACATAGTGCTATACCTTACAGAACGCTCGAAACTTCGATCTCTTAGCTGAACATTTTTATGATATACTGATCAAAAGGGATTAGTACAAATCAAATAATAGTACAGAATGGCTACCTTCCTCTCCGGATCTTACTCTTCATAACTTTCTTTTATGCGGAAGTTTAAAAGATATACTGTATCTCATATATCCTTCAACATTAGATGACTCTACAGCAGCAAATGAAATCGAGTTGAAGGAAAATGGAATGTATGTTTTGAAGAAAACAACTGAGAACTTCGATTTCAAACGTCGATATTTTATGTCTTCAATCTACCGACATTCGAAAATCTATTATATTGAATGTTTTCAATAAACTTTTATTTTCGCTTGGTTTTGTTCCCATTTCTTGAAGTTTTAATAACACAAGCTTCACACCTTAATTTGACTATGACAATATATTCGGAAATTCCACATGTTATACAGCAAAATCCTTGTCTTGATTTATTCTATATGAATTTGTAAAAATTAGACACCGTATATATTGTGGCACACCCTGTATTAATTATCTAATAAAATATTTAATTATTTTATGTAATAATTAATGATGACCTATCTAATATTTTATAGAATATATAATATTTCATACAATAACAAATACTTTTGTTTTTTATGTAGATACTCTAATTATTTCATCAAATAACGAATAAAAAATCATTTATTATTTAATTAAATATATAAGAAATAAAATACTATTCTGTTAAATAACTGATATCATACTTCAAAGACAGCATAGATATTTCACTAAATAGTTAAATTTAAAATCCTAGTTAAAACTAAATCATTTCTAAAGGGAGACTCAACGTACTGAAATTTTGTTCGTGTTGACTGACATTTGCATAATCCACTGTTTCTGATATTAACACAGTCATATAGATTATATTTATTTAATTAGAAAAACATAAAAATATATTAATAATTAATATGTTATTCATTTAATAATGCAATCATTTTGAAGATAAGTGTTTCAAAAGTACATTCAAAATGACAAATTTATGGGAAATAAAAGTATATTTTAATTGGGATAAAACTTTTTTTTGTAACAATTATTTTCCAATTATTATATTATTATTAATAAAGTATTAAAATGATATTTTACACCCTTTCATATTAAATATAACGTCATAGAAATATAATTCAATATACAATTTAATCTTAGTTTGGCATTTTTAATTAGGCAATAAAAATAACCAAATAAAAATGTAATTTAAAATTAAAATAAAATGAAAATTTAATAAATTAAAAAATATTTTTTTGCAATTTTTTTTTAAGAAATTTTAACTGACTTTATCCATAATGAAATTCTACTGCTCAGATAAAACAATTTTAAAAATAAATTTTTAACATAAGTTATAGGAAAAGCACACCTTTGACAGCGAATTACTTATTTTTAAAACTTTTCATATTACAATAGCACAAAAAGAAAATAACCTTTTTTGAGGGAATAATATTCAGTACTTTATTATATTGTTAAAACTTGCTTTTAATTAATAACCTTTATTGTCACAAAATGAGTGCATATAAATCCAATAACTAAACCAATGAAAAGTATAGATTCAAAATATATTTTAAAACCTGTTAAAAATTGAAAAGAAAATCATGCAAAGTTATTTTCATTGAAGGAGTTTTTGTTTCGTTTTTTAAATTTAAAGTGGCAAAAAAATAATAATTGTGAAATAATATCCACCATGCTATTGACAAAAAAAATTATTAAAAAAACACTACATTTGATAAAAAAAATATTACAATTTTTAAAATATTAAATAAATTTAAATATAATTAAAGATTGAAAACTTTATATTGGAAGCAATAAATGCCAAATTCAGCAACTCTATTTTACAGGTAAAGCTCTTTAAAAGGTTATTTTAATTTCATTCGGTTATGAGAAAGAATGCGTGTCCACAAACATTCCAAACCTAAAATAAATAAATATTCAAATGTCTCATTGCAAATCGTGTTTCATAAGATGTCGTATTTTTCTAATCAAGCAAATTTATACCACCAAAACTACAACACTAGAGAATTTCTTGTACTTCACAATTTACACTACAGATGGCGACACCACAAATAAGAGCAACCGAGGAACAATTCGCGTACATTTATTTTTATTCAATTGCTTTTAATTTTATAATGTTTGTTTCGCTTTACAAATATTTTTTAAGAAAAATCTTCATAATTAAGAAGGCGTACAGTAATATAACTAAATAAATAAAATAACGAAGTTAAATGCAAAATATTAATAAAGGAAATAGCATTTTTTTTTAAATAGGGTCAACAAATTGTCCTTAAAAATTTAGGAATATTATATGTAAGGCAATATATAAAAAGAAGAAATTTGATTAAACCAATTTCAAATTTCTAAAAGTCAACATATCCATGTAAACAGAAGAAATTTTTAACTCTACTGATATATAAACTTAATGAACACACACACTCAAAACTAAATGATATCAAACAATTAATACTTCCCACATAAATCACACAGGCACACACACACAAAATCCCATTACAGTGACGAATAATAAAGGCGAGGAACAATATAAATATTATGAGATGACTTCTTTTTTATGAAGTTCTTTTTATTCTGATAATAATATTTAGATCATAACTTTTTAATATGTGTAATAATAGCATCTAGTGCTACAATTCATTATATTTTGAAAGCTAAAGAAACAATTCACACACATGCTAATCCAACAGTCTCTAAAAGATAGACATAAACTTCCTTTAAAATCAGGACATGTTTTAAATATCGTAAATTATATTTTGGATCTTTTTGAATTACTAAGTGCCAAATAAATTGTGATACTAAAATTTTTATGAAATTCTCCGATAATATTACTTATAGTTCATGAGATATTTTTTTAAACATGTGGCATTTAAAACAAAGACAGTTTCATTCTTTTGTGAACCAAAATTGATTGGATTAATAAGCTTTGAATATCTTTTAGGCCAACCGATGGCACAATTACAGGAAACCCGAGAGCTTATTAATGGAGAATATAAAAAAAGTGATATTCAAAATTTCAAAATGCGTTCAATTTTGGTAAAAAGAGTAAGAAACTCTTGCATGAAGTTCCTGAAACTTTTTTTTGTCTGAAGTTTCTTTTTTGGAGAATATTTCATTAATATTAAATAGCAGGATTAATAAGACGAAAATTTTTTAAAAAAATTAGACAACGTAATTTTTTCTGAAGTTCAATAATTAAGCAACATAAAATTAAATTTTTGCTTGAAAATGCCTACTTCTAATAATTGAGAAACTTCTAGTAGGTCATAATTCAATGCACACACTTTATGTATAGTTAATAATGTATGTAACAATGCATATTTAATACACATTTGTATTTTTTCTCCAATAACAAAAAAAATATTCTTCTGCTCATCTTGTTTGAAGACATTTTTAGAATTTATTCGAGACTTTTTAAATAAATCGTTTTCAGAAGCTTTAGTTTTTACAACATTATAACACCCATTTTCTATCTTGCACAGAGACCACCCCCTCATTGTGTTTTGTAGAAGACAATCAGTTGAACCCCCGGCTTGCACCAAAAGTCGACTTTTCCCCATGCACAACCCTTGCGCTGACGCCGACTGTTTTAGACTGGAAACCATGAAAATCCTCTCCCGTACTGTTCTTTAACCTAATTTTCTATGTCTGTCTGTAGTAATTAGTGTTTGTAAATTTTGTAAGATAACTGTGTTTGTAAAGAATAATGTATTTAATACCGAGCAATTCCTTTGAAAACCACAACACACCACTATAACGTTAAATTTTTAAGTGCACGTTTAATGTTCACTGAATAACAGCAAATTTTTAAATGGTCAGCATTTTTATTTTTCAGAAAAAAACTGACAGTTTATCTTCCCATTAATTATATATTCTTTTCAATCAAATAGTTTATAAAGCCTAAAGCATGAAAAACTTACTCTGTCTCTTGATGATTGGCCTCCTCGCTCTTCCATTTTCTTCCTCCAAACACTGAATATTCATGCAGAGGCATGATAGAATGAACAGGAGGAAAATTTCCATCAGTTCCTGAAATAAAATTATTTTCATTACTTTTTTGTCATATTACTTTCTCGCATATTAAGTACAGAGGTAGTATAGTAATCTCTAAAATAATTCGTATGTATTATATATTATATTGTTGTAATTAGGGCTGCGTGTATTTTGTCGTGAATCCAATCAATACAATGTTTTAGAAAAATAACATTATTTAAAATTTAACTAAAGAAATTAAACATTCGATTCTTACTACACGCTTCATGAGTCTGTTCTGAAAAGAAAGAGAGATGATTACTTTTTTGGAAGCTTCGCGAATTAATAATCGGGTGATGAGTGACGTGGCTATTACGGCACCTTGTAGGAGCCTGTAGCTTACAGATATCTAATGTGATTTATGTTATGAATAAATGATTTAGATATATTCTATTTACGAAAGGTTTATGTGATTTATGATAAGTACTAGCCGTACCCGCAAGGCGTTGCCCATGGCATAGCACCACGAAGAAATATTAACTTCAAACTTAAGTCTAGCCTCCCTCCGATATGACATGGGCATATTGCGTAACATGAAACAAACATAAAAATATGTTTAGAAATGGGGAAAAATAGCTACACAAGAATTTTTTACAGTATACATTCAGAAATATTTAGATTGTTACAAAGAAAATAATATATGTCCGTTGACAAAACACAGGCGATGATTTCGAGAATGATTTCCCTTCTTTTGGCAATAATGAGTTTGAATAGCTGTTTAAAATCAGACGTAAACAAAAAAATGTATCGCATATGCATATTACAGCTCTTGCTATGTGCACATGCGTAGTTTGGGGTTTTCGCGCATGCCTAGATAAAGTACAATTGTAATTACAAAACTTCCTTTTTTATTTTATGATTTTAATGTACTAAAACCTTCCTCAAAAAATGACCTACAAAATGGTATAAATATTTCCAATACCCGTTTACTATTTCTTGAACTTTTGTGGTTCCATCATACAGAGGCTTACAGGAGATCATTTTATACTATCTATAGATAAATGATTTATGATAGGCATTCACTACAGTATAACTAATATATATAATATATATTACCTACACGATTTTTTGTCTTTAGTTAAGTAGTATCGTGAATATAATCAAATATGCATTAGGATTTATCCTTTTTAACCAACGTTATGAAACGTTTGATATATAAATACAGATTTAGAGCTGAGATTCTCCTACGTTTCGAACAATTCTATTCACCTCATCATATAAACAAAACTACATGATCGTATCCACATGAACATATTAATAAATATAAAATGCTACTCTTTTGGTATTGGTACCATTTTCTGTTCATAAGTAATGTAGTTTAATGTATAAGTATAAGTAATGTAATGTATAAGTATTTAATGTATAAGTAATTAATGTATAAATATTTAATGTATAAGTAAAGTTTATATGTATAAGTAATGTAGTTTTTCAAAATTATATACAGATCTATAACCCTGATATTATATATTCAAATTCATTTATTTAACTCGAAGACTTAAGTAATCAAGTTTTTTGAATTATAAACGTATAGTTAGACAAAAAGTCAAGATATCGATGGATTTGTTCAAAAAAATTTATTTATATTTACAATTTCTATAAAAAAACTTTATTTGAATATTTGTCATCTAGCATTTTTAATTTAAGTATTTATAGATACAAAGTAATATAGACAATTTTATGTAATATTTTGTTCGAAGTTTAGTTGCAAATCGCACAACAAATGTCCAATCATCCAATTTATTTTTTTCTGAGCTATTATTTCCATAAAATGGCCTACATTTAAAAGATTTTTCTTTTAGAATTCAAAGTTCAAGACATTGATAATTACAGAAAATTTAATGCTTAATTTCTAGACAATTATAACATTCTATTTATCACACTGATGCATAATTTCTTGACAATTGTAGCAAATTTTATTTATTTCATTGATGCCTAGTTTCTCGAATATTATAACATTCTATTTATTTATTTCGTTGAATAAAAATTAAATTGTACTACTTTTCAAATATATGCCTGAACTTTTTTTTGCCAACAACGATGATGCGATAAAAATTACTAAGCAATATAATAATTATCAGTACTTAATGAATAAAGGAAGTCACGATAACTATTATTAAAAGCTTTTCTCTGTTGAAACAAAACTCAAACACGGTATTTTAAATATGCATAATTTCTGCAAATTATATATATTGAAAAAAGTTTATGAAAGAGCAAGAGAAAATTTCTCACACATTTTTATTCACAGGTTAATTCATTTTTCTTCTAAATATTGTACCATGCTTCGGGGTTCTTGTAAATTGTGAGTTGTTAAAACAATCTCTCGAAAATTTGTAGAAATCTCCAAAAGATGCAGGAAATTACAGTAGTTACGAGTCACAATTCGCAGCTCCAATTCAGCTAATACAACAGGAAACAGTTTCCAAACACAGATGTCTCTAATACCTATGACAGATAAAAGCTTCTGTACACTGGACTAACACACCAGTTTTCACTACTCTCTATAATCATCATGGTCAATCGGGCGGTTGTATTTATACCTGACTTGGCATGAAAATGTAGGGCTTTTGCCAAGGTTCTAGAAGGGTCTAGGCTATCTCGCTTAGTAATGATCCTAGAGTTTAGGTGATGGAATTTTCCAAATCTATTTATTTTTCACCAAATATCGCCAAGTCACCAAAAATCTTACCAAAAAGGTCGCACGTCACAAAATCACTGTAAATGCCTTTTTTACGTAAAATACTCCAAAATCGCGTAAATTTCTCCCTAAAATCTATTTCAAATCTGTCTGAGACATTTCAAATTGAATACAAATATTTACAAAAATTGTAGCAATATTATTACTGTAATCGTCATTGGTTCAAGTGAATCACTTCATGCGGCAACAGTACTTGATAAAAGCAATTGTGCATGTCATTTAACATTGTATTAAATGGGTTCTTATAAAGTTGGTAAGAAATTCAGTTTTTAATGGACCCGACTAGCCATTTATCTTTAATTCATCTTTCTAACTATCCAAAAATACATCATTAATATTTTATATTAATTATTGTTAATTGACACAATTCTAATTTTTGCTCAAATTCAGCTTTGAAATTTTCATGTAAAGTTGAATTTTTTATTATATAAAAATTAAAATAAAGTATCAAAACAAGTTGCAATGGTTTAATCCTTGTATCGAATCGATTTGGATTTTATTACAATTATCAATATCAACCAAAAATAAAGTCTATTTCTCATATAGTCCTTACAAGAAAAAATGTTTTTTTTTAAATTTAATTAACTAAAAATATTTTTTCTTCGCATCAATTATTTTTTGGCCCATACAACCTTTTTTTTAAAGAATGTGTACTGTTCATAAAAAAATTCATTGTAAAGAAGGTGAAGTAAATCATTACAGATCTGATTTCTAAAACATAGATTATAATGTTTAAAAGTTTATGAATCCCTATACAATTACCATTTGTATATTTTTTTTTGTTTATATTCAAAAACATCAAAATATATCAATTGAATTTTCATTTACTTATGCTAATGTATTTTTTAAAAAACTATATAATTAAAAGTTAATGAAAATTTTCAAAATATATGTTAAAAAGGTAAAACATGAAAAAATGCACCCCTTTGAAACCCAATTCTATTTTTATTTTAAAGAAGGAGTTTATAAGAATCGTATCGAATAATTTCCTGCTTTCTTTCTGTGCGTCGTTTGAGAACTTTTATGAGAGCAAAACAGAAATAATAAATAATTTGTTACTTCTAAACAAATAGAATTATGAGACCTCATATTTCTATGTTTAGAAGCTTTACTCATTTTATTCATGATTCTGCTTTTATAAAGTTGTAATATTTCTTTATTGCCTCAAAATTATTCTTATTGCCGTTATCATTTGTTAATGGAACTAATACAGAATTTATCAAATGCTTATGCAATCTTATATAAGTTGACTAGTAAAATGAAGTTTTATCAATGAACTAGAAAACATAATTTTGGTTTTAGACGCATTGTGGTCAACCGATTGAAAAAAAATTGAAAAATAAAACTATAATTGCAATAAAAAATCACATAATTTTTTAAATTAAACCTTTGAATTTTTGAATTAATGCATTTGCATGCTCTTGAAAGAAAATACAGACTGAAAATCAACTTTTAGACGGATTTCGTTCCGCATTTGGTAGGCATTTACAATTTAGATATTAAAACAGTGTACGAAATATTATTCATCTTATTCGAATCACTTTGTAGTTATCGTCTTAATTTATATTCAGTAAACCAGGAATTCGAATATATCGTCTTAATTTGCATTCGGATATCAAACTTGGACTATATACCAAATTTCATCCATCTAGTTAAAAGCATTTTTGTGATCTTTGACACATTGAGACAGATTAACAGACAGAGCAAAATTTAAACTCATAATCGTCTAAAATGTATAGATTCTTAAAAACTTTTTGTTACCGTTTTCTGAAGAATTACTCTATACTTCATTTACGAGACTGTAAAAAAGAATAAAAAGACCACTAATGTAAAGAATCTCAAAAAAAAATCCTTAGTAAATAATAACTTAAAAAACAGAAGAATTATTATTAATAATAGATTAATCATATTGCTCTTATTTCTGTGTGTATTTTAAACAGAAAATATGCCCATTCGGGAAATTTATACATGTTTTTTTATTTTGAGATCATTAATAATAAAATTAATTATTTAAGTATAATTTGGATGTCTGAAGTCTTACAAAATGATACATCATATTGTGTGTGTGTGTGTGTGTTAATATTAACAATCAAGTATGATTTGTCAATAATGACTAGGCATCATATTTATTATTATCCGAATTAAATACGAAACATAAATTATATTTTTATTGGATTTGCTAAAAAAAATGTATATAAGAAAAGTAATAAAAACTAAATGTTTTTTTTTATTTCGCACATTAAATTTTTTTAATAACTTAATAAATCGCAAACAATTTTTTAGCTTTAATTGTTGCGATGGAAATACAAATTTATTTATTATTTTTAGGTATTTCTAAAATTTTTACTACCCCAATTTGCTCTTTGTAATAAATAGATAAATGCAATAAATCATTTTGCTTTACGAAAAATCGCTTTCTTTCCTCAAAAATAAACTTATACACGTCACAGGTTTTTCTATCTATACTATAGGCCTGATCCATTAATTTCATACAATTAACAATTCAAATTATATTTTAACTTGCACATGATTTATTAGAAGCTTTAAGATTTCCTGAATGCTTTAGAATTCTTCTATGTTACTAATACTCTAAATATCATATTATTTCTAAAAATTATTTACTGCAAAAGAAAATATTTCTTTCCAAAAAGAAATATTTTTTAGGACAAAAAATAAAAAAATTCTTCCAATTTCATGGTTAGTGTAGCATGTATCACATTACAAGCTGTGATTGTTGGACCACTTCATTATAACAGGTGAATTTCAGAAAAAATTCGATGTAAAGACGAGTCAGACGTAAAATAAGCAAATCCGAGGAATCCTACAGATAAATTAGGGCAAAAAAGAAATGTATTTAATGCCTTTTCTTATGATAAATATTTTTTTAAAAAAAATAAACGCTTTTCATAGCATAAGTAAAAGAAAGTATTTTTTCCCCTTCCTTTTCCGTTGATGCGGATGTTACTTCGAAAAGAAAAGAAAAGTTTTCTGATATGCATTCTCGGTTTTGTGTCTAAAAAAAATTAGATATTGTTCTCTTTAGAATTCTTAAACGGATGTTTTATCCACTTTTCTTACATATGCATAGATCATTATAAAACGCGAATAACGGGAACACAGTGATCGCGTGTTCTTCAAATATATATATCTTTTCCAAATTTCATAAGAACAATCGAGTGAATCATTTTTCCAGAACTATTATTTATTTGTGGAACACTTTTATTACTCAGATCCTGAATAAATTCATACAAAATAGACCGCATCTTAAATGGAATTCAAAAAACTCTTATTCCGCAATACGATTCACGGATGATAAATTTTTAATAACTGCAAACTATTTGCAAAGAATGGTTAGATTATTTTATGATCAAGCTATTGTATGCAGTTTGTTCATAAAATTAGTTTAATTTTCGGAAACGTATCCTTCAAGCATCACATACATGAAATTTTGAATTCATGTTTTAAAAAATAATTGATCGTCTATGTTCTAGGATTTGCAAGAACTTATTAATTTAAAAATATTTTTTCTACGCATTTTAGCCATCAAATATCTCATAATAAATCTATTTTTTATTAAAAAGATATATTTGTTTAAAATATTGTTTGTATTCCAATACAAATTTTTTTTAACTTTTTGTGAACT
>JAOUZG010039927.1:4748661-4760657 GCA_026289955.1 Argiope argentata | reverse complement strand
TATATATATATATATATATATATATATATATATATAACAGAAAAATAAATAAATATTAATTACGAGAACAATTAATTATGTAATACGGTAAAATAATTAGTTTCAATAATTTTAAAATAAAAATTTGAAATTTTAGTTTGCGTTTAAGTATATAGCATCTTATATTATAGGCTGGAATATCAAATATTGTTCTCAAATAATTCCCAAATGTATTTCTTTAGATTTTCGGTTTAACTAGATTTATCTCTTATATCGAATGCGAGAACCTAAAGCAGATATTAACCTTAAAACTTGATAGAATAAAACTAAAAATAATTAAAACAATAAAAAATATCCTTGGTCAGACTCTCAATTGGCAAATATAGTACAGAAGAATCTTTATCATTATTATTAAAATAATTCAATTTTGCAATAAACTTATTACTAACTTAGCATCGCTATTCTTAACAAAAAATCATTATTGTTTCATGAAGTTATTATTTTCTAAAAAATATCTTGAATTCTTTAAAATTAATTATTTAAAAAAAAGCCTAAAAATTCTTTATTTGTTTAGATTAGTTATTTTCTTCTTCAATGAATTATAATATTCCTTTATTATTCATTTAGGCTCATGTCATGATGTAATTTAGAACCCATTAAAAAACTTTCCAAATTATATTACTCATTTTTTATTTGGTCAGATTAGTTATTTCCTTCATTGATGAATTAAAATGTTTCTTTATCATTCATTTAGAATATAAAAGGGAAAAAATAATTCAATTTCTCAGTATTTTAACAAAAAAAAACATTCTTAACTGTTTCAAGAAGTTATTAACTATCTATGTAAAGATCCTTACTTCTTTAAGCCTAATTATTGAAAAACGAATACAAATTCTTTATTAGTCCAGATTATTTTCTTCATTAAGGAATAAAAATAATTCATTCATTATTTATTTATATCCATATCATGATGACATTTAGATCCCATTAAATGTTGTCCTTTTAAATTGCAAACAAGAATTCATAAAGAAAGATGTTACTTTTGCCTTTGTAAGTGGTATACGATAAGAATTTTTAAAAAAATTCTTTTAAAGTTAAAGTCTGAAAGTTTGAATCATTCTATTAAAAGATAGAGTTCAGAAGTTTACCTCAGTGATTTTATTTATTTATTTATTGTTAACTTCAAAGATATAATACGTGCTCTTTTTTAGTCTTATTAAGCTTGAAAAATAATAGAATTCTTTCTTTCCATTGTTTATTGACCAAAAATAACAAAAAAGCTATTTCTGTATTAATTGCTCATACGATTCTGTATTAATTGCTCATACGTCCCTCTGCCCGACTGTTCGAATTTAAGATGACGCAATGTCTATAAAACGAAGAAAACTAGATGAACAAAAGTTTTTATACATATTTATTCTTAAGTATATAATTGTCAGATGTGGAACCAAGCCATCAGGGGGTTATTTATCTGTCATTCTGCACTTTTAGAAGCATGTATAGGCGATGTCTAAAACGCAAGATTTTAATACATGAAATTTGGTTCACGTGTGCTTTTGGGAGGGCAGTTGTAACTCTATGTCAGATTTTAGTGTCAACTGGTCAGACAAAAGGCCTCTAAAAATACTTTGTTTTTGATACTTATTGTACATGTGATTAATAATGTACAAATTCAATTATTAGATAGTATATAAGAAAGTGTTAAGGACCTGAGAAAAAATAGAAATTTGCTTTCTAATAACACAGCTTTTTTTATCCAGTTTGCTAAATGATTTTTAAAGACGATTCGAAATGTGAAAAACCTGCAGCAAACAAAAGCTCCATCCGCTGTTTCGATTTCAAATGAGATTTAATGGCAATAAGTTTTCAAATTGAATCACAGAAATCAACTAAGTGATTTTATCTTAGATAAGATTAATAAATTCTCTAAAGAATAAAATCGACTAATAGTACCAGCAAAAAGAATATATATTTCAAATAATAGCAAAATTCTAATTTTCAGTTGCATTTTTTTAATAATATTATAAATTTTCGAAATTTATATATATTATTTATAGTTTCAAAAAAATGGTGCCAAACGATTAATTTTTCCCCGAGTTTCTTTTAATTTAGAAAAATATTAATTAATTTATCTTCGAGTTCCTTTTAATTCATACAAATTGTAATTTATCACCAAGTTGCTTTTAATTCCTAAAGATTGCAATTAATTTATCCCTAAGGTTTTCTTAATTCCGAAAGATTACAATTAATTTATCACTGACTTTCCTTTAATTTATGATTGTTTTATTTTTAAAATATCAAAACATATTATGTAATTATGTTTAAAAAGCAGAAGTTGTTCTTTTCCGATTACCTGATTTCTCGATACGGTAAACATTGTGACAAAAGTTTGTATTTTCCTATCAAAACTTTCCAGCCTTCTTTCGATTAAAATTTCAGTATGAAAAAAAGGAAAGTATGAATAAAACGCGATGAATAATTTTTTTGCTTTATTTATGCGGCACCGAGGTTTTTCCTTGACCTAGAAAGCAGTTGTAACTAGAAATATAAATATACCGAGAATATGAATTATTCATTGCGATTTCACACTTTTGTACTTTTACTTTCGAAATGTATGGCGTGATATTTCATTTGAATACTACCGAGAACAAATATATTTGAAATGTTTTTGTTATGCAAGTTTCGTTCACACTTTTGCTTTTGAACAGAATACAATTCAATTCGCAGGAAAAAAATCGAACAACTGAATATTTTGTCATAGCTTATTGATTTGCAAAGGAATTTTGACTTAAAATTATAAATAGTATGTTATTTAATTAAGAACAATATGATAAAAAGAATTAATTTATCCTTAAGTTTCTATTAATTCATAAAGATTGTAATTATTGTATCACTAAATTTCCTTAAATTTATGCAGGCTTTGGCTTAAAGTTATAAATAGTATGTTATTTAATTGAGAATAATATGAAATAAAAAACAATTTCTGTATGATATTTTTGCTGAATAATCTTCTTTGGATATTTAAGTAAAGAAATTTATGCATTCTTTTGTTCGATAATAGTTTTATTTAAAAGATATTCGAATCATATTATTTAAAAGATATTCGAATTACGTCGAAGATTTTAATTTGAAAATAACTATATACGGGAAAATTTCTTTTGATTTTTTAAGCATATAAGAACTAATTAAACGAAAATAAAATATTTTGGTGATCAAAGATCAAAGAATAATAATATTGTATGTATTCTAAACAAAAAAAATCTTGAAAAAAATTAAAGAAATAGGCAAAAAATCTTTTAACTTTTGTTTTGTAAAATAAGGTGCGAACCATATTTGTAGGATTGTTAATTAATTAATCATTAATCATGCCAAATAATTCATTCTAGTATTTCATTCTTTGTTTATACAATTAAATTGATAAAAAAGTGCCTCGAAATTACTATACAGATGAGATTAAACATTTTGTACTTATTCGAAATGTATATTTAATTTCTATTTGAAATGGAGAATATTTCATAAGGCCTTTACTCAGAGGAAATCAAAAGGGCTTTTCTCTTTTATAAGTAATTGGAATATAAGAACCATAGTCACTTTAAAATTTCAACTCGTATCTCTACTCATTATTAGTAAATCCATTACCACATGCAGGATGACTGAGAAAAATAGAACAATAAGGCCCATTATATTCCTATCGAACTAAGATAAGTTCTGAAGATTAATTTAGTTATATTTAATATATATGGCTTCTAAAATGGGAGGGCCATTTATGGATGGATATTGCAATTTTTAAACGCAGTCAGGCGTCTCAATAAGTATTCTTCCTCTAAAATTGTTATATCTGGTTTCGTTTCAGAAGTGTTTCGATTGATCAGGCACTTTAAATCTACCCGATTTCTTCTTTAATCAGGTGAATTACTCAAAAAGATAATAAAATCAAGCAGCAAATACAGTCATTTGTATTTTAAAATATCTATTTAATTTAGACGCAACATATTTTCATCTATTCACATTCACAACACGGCTATTTACAATGCGTAGACAAAACGAAAACAGTTAACAAGTAGTTTCATATCAACAAGAGCTCGCAGGCTCGAGGACAGTCAGTTCACTTCCATTCGTTTTTAAACATGAACAGTCTTCTTCACAAAAATGTTACATTACAGTAAAAAGAGAATGCCCTCAATGTCATATTGAATGCCTACAAGCTTTTATATGAAGGAATCAGAATACGTCCTCCTTTCACCCAAAGGTATACTTGTATTCCTTTGGGTGAGAAAGTTCACCCAAAAGAATGCAAGTATACCTTTGGGTGAAACATATTATAAGACAAGAGCTCCAGATTCATAAATCGACAGTTTACTAGTAGGGAATCGCAGCTTTCTTGCCGAAAAAAAGCAACCTTTAAATCCTAAATGGCTTTGGTAACTATAGATATATTCTAAACCTCTGTTCTGAAAGACAAATCTTCTTCTGAAGCAGTATCTGTACCACTCATAAAAACCATGTAAAAATTATCAGCAGATTGTAAGTTATAACAAAATATTGAAATATACAGATTACCAAAAACTTTTATCAACACAATGTATTTATCTACTTCCTTTTGTCTTGGTATCTGGGCATTGATATCTTCCAAAATGATTGGAAACGACAAACCAGTTTAAAATCTGCACAATCTTGAAAATTGCTGCATATAATAATATAAACTATAAAAGGCCATAAAAAGAAATATATTCTCGGTAATTAATCCTATTTTAGAGGCCTGATAAAACTGTTAGGATACACAACTCTAACTTCTCAATTAAAGAAATGGTGGCATGCTGGCAGGCATTAGAAAACTGTTTTGTTAAAGCATCCACATTTCGACTGATTCAATGGAATCTTTGTAATGGCTGTCGTGTGATAAAAATCTCTATTCACACTTCACAGTCACAGTTAACGCTCTTGTTCGGAAATATTCATTACTTTTAACACAAGGAAAGTTCTTAATGGTGAATTCACACTCTTTTACACACACACTAGCAAGATTCTTCTGCCAATGGAATATCCTTGACCCCGATTCCTTGGAGAGTATAATTGCTCTTATGAAGAGGGAAGATAACCAGACCTTTTGTAAGGTGATTTGTTTATTCCTTAGTCTAATTCCTGAATGGGAAAATGTGCTCCAACAAAGCTTTATTTTTTTATTGAAGGTTAAGAGAAGACTGACTTCACGGTCTAAATCGCCACTGTCCACTGGAACACTCCTCTTTAAATGCCATTGTCTTGACCTTTAAAGATCTTTGATATCATTTTCTACAAAGTATGTCTGCTTCTTTTTGGAGTGTCACGGATTATGATTTGTAGGGCGTCTTAAAAAAATTATGGCTGCTAAAAAGGATGCGGGTCGTTGTCTGGTGAATTTGAAATGTCTCGCTTTACCAGACAAAAGGACGACTGTTCATGATAACCATTACAAATAGAAATAACATTCTCCATTTGAAAATAAAAGATTTGATGAAAGCGTCTATTTAGGTACCAAATAACGAACAAATCAAAATTTGACAATCTATAGGATGGTTTTAGGTTTGAAAAGTCACACTGTACTTAATAATACGTCCATTTATTTAATGAAATTTTATACAACCACCAAAATAGGTTTTAGGTTTAAAAAGTCACACTGAGTACTTAATAATACGTCCATTTATTTATGGAAATTTTATACAGCCACCAAAATAGGTTTTAGGTTTAAAAAGTCACACTCGGTACTTAATAATACATCCATTTATTTAAAGTAATTTTATAAAACCACCAAAATCAAGTTTTTATTTTGGAAAGCAAAACTTGGCTCTTATTTGTCTAGTAGAAGATATGAACTGAACGGAAGTTTTAAATAAATAGCATGAGGCCAATCAAAACAATTTTTAGTTTCTTAAAATATAAGGATTTTAAAATCTTAAAATATTGTAAGGTAACCTCTGACTCTTCCTCTAATACGCCAATACATAAATCGATGAGTAAAAGAACTCTAAAAGGATGAAAATACAGAAAACATCTATTTTAATGTAATAGTATGATGGAATAAAGATACTATAGCCAAATAATAATATATTAATATATGTTTATTTATATATTCTTATTTGAAAAAAAAATATATTTATTAATACTCAAATATGTAATAAAATCAACTGTTAACTATAGCAAAGTCAATTCAATTGAAAAAGAATAAAAACGTTACTTCATCAAACAAAATTTGGGAACTTAAAAGTTATGGACATATAAATATTGATAGCTGATTATTTAAGATAAAAAAAACTATTTTCGAAATAAGCAAAATATATATATACATATTCGTTTATCAAAATTGGTCGTGTTAAGTTTCGCCTGATAATTGTGACTTGTGATAAATTTCTGTAATAAATTTGAATTTTAAACGTTTCTTTTATACAAATTAACAAACTCCACAATACATCAATTTGTTTGTAAACATGAAATTTATATATGTTGGCTTCGAAGCTATCTGTTTGAAAAATTTATGCGGCTATAAGTATAAGAGTTGAAATTTGTGGATTGCATATTTTTCTTCATTCATTTCTATTTCAGAACTATGTCTGAAAAAATCGAAAAAAAAACCCAAGTCTTTGTTGGATTTTATATCATTTTGAGATTTTTATTACCTCAATCTACATCTGTATCAATATTTCAGAATTTTCTCTGATTCATTTAGTTGTTGAAATTAATAAGTGTTTCTCACGAATTATCAATTACTTTCTAAAATACAAGAGGACGTCACTTTTTATTTAAAATTGAACTATGAGTCATTTAAAATAATAAATTCTAGTGTTATAAAAAAATAATCGTTTGTTCGTACAGAATATTGATTGTTCTTTTTCTTAAGTTGTTAATATGGAATGCATCACTTATAAGTTCAGCTTGTTGCTTGAAAAAGGGTTGTTATGTTGAAAGGTGTGAAATAATTTATTATAAATGTCATTCTTTGAATTATAAACTACTTTTTTAAGTTCAAGTGGACGTCAATTTTTACTTAAAACAGAATTCTTTGTCGTATTTTGGTATATTATTGTAAATTCTATTTTTATAAATAATAATCGTTTGTTCGTTCAGAATATTGATTTTCTTGGTTCTTAAGTTATTTATATGGAATGCATTAATTAATAGTTCAGCTTGTAATGTGATAAATTGAAACTCGTAAACGTAATGGAATTATTCTAGTATAAGTTACTTCATGTGAAAATTTTAAAAAAAATCATATATCAAAGTCGAAGTGAACAATCTTTTGGAAAGCTTAATGATCAAATTCTTTGATCATTTTATCAATGGTAGAAAAATGCAATTTGAAGGTTTGATAAAACAACAAAATTAATTTTAATTTCATTATCTTAATAAAAACATTGATACATATTATTGATCAAATTTCATTTTTCAATATTTATTTGAAGTTTAAAAAAGTAAAGAAAGATTAATGGTATCATTATAAATTAATTTCTTGACTTTTAAACCTGCGTAAACCACAGTTTAATAAGAATATATTTTTGGAAGATATAGCAGAAAACATCAAAAGTTAGCTAGATTGTTCATTCTCTTATATTAATGTTAAATTTGGGATTTTGAACATTTGACAATGACCTTTCTCTTGTCTTGAAGGGCATTGTATCGAATTTATCAAGATCAGACAAAAACTGTTGACTTGTTAAGAGACATGCAAAGAAACATTCATCTTTACCAAAATAGATTACTATGTCATATTACACATTTCCTCTTAACATTTTCTCCAGTCTACGCACACACATAAAAAAATAAGTGGTCACATACCATGCTCTATTAAAAGCCACCAAAAATTGCGTCATCAAAAACACAGAACGCTAACACTTCAGTTTCAAGTCCTACCTAACAAAACATACTATTAACTGCGTTAAGTCATTTGTTAGGAGTTGTAACGGAAGGTCCGGAACAACAATGACATGTGTTATCGTCTGCCATGCGGAAACCTTTTCAAGCCAAACGACGTGAAACCTTCATCGTTCACTATAAATGGGTTTCCGTTGCTCCTGGCTTGATGAACGGCACGCTGATGATAGCAGAGACATAAAGTAATTGTCTGATTCTGTAAATTCCATCCGCTGCTCTCTCCATAGAGTTGTCAAATAAGAAGAATTGGAGCAGACACTTGATGTATTACGGGGATAGGAGGAAATTCTAAATTTTCTGGCCATAGAAATGACTAGATGAATTAAAATTTTATTACTACATTGGTGGTTAAAAATTCGAATTCGTATTTTTTTAGGGTGAATGTTTGGAATAGATTATTATGTCAGTTTATTATTTGTTAAATCACGATTCTTTTTTCACATTTTTATGATTAAAAATTGACATAATGCATTTTTGGGCGTTTCTCGTAAATACTATTATGAATATATACCATAGTCATGATCAGTTAATAATAAATCATAATTCACGATTAATCGAGTCAATTTTTTTAAAATTTCACAATAAAATTTTTGGTTAAAAACTGATATTCATATTTTTGGAGTACTTTTGGAATATCTTAACTTCACAATTACGATCAGAAAAATTGTTTAATTCACGATTTATTGAAATATTTTTTTTCCTACAAACTCAGGATTGGAATTTTTAATTCATACTTTTTAGTAGTTTCTTGTATATGTCTTTATAATTAATTACATATTTTGTAAGATTTAAAATTATCAGAATTCAAGAATTTTTAAATCAAATTTTGTATATTTTTTCACACATTTGTTCCCAAAAATTTTCATTGGTGCCGTTTGGGGGAGTTTCAAGGTTATCATAATACCTATGACATGTATATCACAATCAAAATTTTTAATAATGAATTTTCTTTATATTATAATGATTCAAGCATCATGAATTTTAATGCACAAATTGAATGAAGCTTTCGTCCTTATGTGCATAAGAAAAATAAATAAGGAATTTGAATCAGAAACATTCCTCAATAAACATAGTGAATTATGATTTATATTAATTTTACCATCTTTAATCATCAATTATTGCAAAAAAAGCATGCCAACTCCACCTAACACAAATCGAAATTTTTATTTAGAAAAGTATAATATTAAAATATTTTATGAAGAATAGTTTTCATGTTCAACATGTTTAAAGAAATTATTTGGAATGAATCCATCTGTTTTCAATTTAAGCTCATTTCATAGTTTGATCTTGTTTAACAATTTTAAAATCAGATACGACAAACAATTTCATTATTCAATATTATTCTTTAAATCAAATCTTCAAAAATGCAAAATAAAAGAAAATTAGTTTTGTTGAGTTTACCTTAAAATTAATAGTTTACATTTTAATCAATGAAGTTTTATTTTTCATAAATTATTTCAAATTAATTGTTTTTTATAATTTAATGTAATGAAAAAAGTATGTATTTGATAAGGATGAGGGAGAGTAAATGTATTTGGAAACTAAAATTATTATCAAAATAAGAAGGATGTAGATTTTCCATCATATCAAAATCAATCTTTCTTTTTTTTTGCCGAAGAAAATTTTAGTATTCATAACATTTTTTATTGAACTTTTAAATCAATATTTTTTGTATTATTCTACATAACATGATATTTGAAATTTTGTGTCAAGAAGTATTTTACGAACTTTTCCCAATAATGAAACCTTTAAGGACATAAAAAATTGTGGGACTCTCAAAATAGTACTCATATTCATAAAATGCGCAAAAGAAAAAATATTGAGTGATTATGAAAGAAATTTCATGCAAAAAATGCTCCTTAAGGTAAGCTCCATGTTCATTGCGATATGATTTTCAATAAAATAACCGAAAGACAAAAACATTCTTCTCAAATATCTTCATGTCAACTGTTACTGAACTTCATAGACTGCATGGAAAGTAATAAATGATTCTTTTTCTCTTTGAAGGTATACAAAAATTATTTCCCATCAATTCTTCACATAGAAGTTAAAGCTTTTTACAGTTAATTTTTATTAGTTTATTTCATTTTTACTTTTTTAATAAGATTCATGCTCACAAAATGGAATTACATTATTTTTTTCCTTAAAATGTAAGACTAACTAGGTTCCTTTAAATATTAGAAAATAACATTTCTTCATATATAAAATATCACCCTGGACATAAATATAAGTATTATAAGTAAAATAATATAAATACAAGCTTAATAACATAAGCTGATTCTCTATTAGGAATCAAACATTTTTATAATAGAAAAAACTGAACATAAGTAATATATTTTTTTAAAAAAAATTTAAATTGTTCAACAAAGCAAGAAAAATCTGAAGTAAGCATGAGAAACTACCCCGTTCCTTGCCAAAGTATCCGGGGTAATCTTAATGAACGGATAACACGTAAATTAATATCAAATATTAGACGAAATCATTATAGACTCTTTCCCATAACAGTAGTGAAAGTATCTACCTCCAATACAAAGATATGTCATATCATCGGAGTGGAAATAACAGCACAAAACCATTATTTTATCTACAAAAGAAATTAAAACTAGCCATTGAACTTTTCTCCGTATCTGAAATGTCCCTTCCAGATATTAATTTCGGAGTAAAGAATATTTATTGATTTAAATTTATGCACTCATACTTTAGTTCACATACGTCTTAAAAGAAGCGTTTTTAATAATTTTATAACTTTTTATTATCATCAGAGCAAAACTATTACCATTTACAATAAAATTAACAAAAATTTTATAAGCACCCGACTTTAATTAAAGTAATTTATCACTTTTAAATGAAAATTTTGTTTACCTTTGCTACATTGAGAATCTTTTTAGTTTGCATATTTCTTCACTGCAGACTTTAAAAAAATTCACCAAAATGATATAAAACAACTAGAAGTTATTCGAGCGTTAAATGGAAAATTATGCTCAGAGGTTATGGTAGAAATAATAATTATTAAATAAATCTTTATATTTTCATCACATGATTGAAGAAATGTCTATAATGATGTCTTGGAAGATTAATTTTTCTGATATATATATATATATATATATTTTGAAAAAAGGAATTTAAAAAAATAGCCTGTAATTCACAAGAATAGTGCCTTTCCCCTATAAATAACTCTCCAAGACAAATTATACAAGATATATTTTTTAAAAGTTTTATGACATAATTTTAATTATATTAAACCAAAATAATACGTATTTTTCGAATATCCTTTGGCTTACACTGAAGGTCTAACAAAAAAAAAATTAAATAACTGTTTGTTACTTACCTAATTACAGAATCATAAAGTTTCAAAAACCGAATCCAGTGCTGCCCATCACCGTCTTAATCCCATGAGCTGTTACAGGTGGTTGTGCACATGGGCAGAAAAGATCTTCCAAGGTTTGTAGCTGACTAACCGAATGAAACTCCCCGGTCGTCCATTCGCAGAATCTTCATCCGATTTCCTGATTGGACCAGCGCCTACCGTCTGCCGTGACACATTTGAATGATGCTCAACTATAAGTCATCGCTGATCCACTGAACTATATTACGGCGGGCTATTAAAACTTCTGAATGAGGGGTGGTTCGGCCTTTTCTCTCCGATGACCAGGTCACTTTGCACTCGCCGAGAGGTGGCTTTGGATTGTTGCTTTTTATTTATAGTAGCGTGATTTAAGGAAGGGTGTGATTTCTCTGGATGGAATTTGCATTGCCGTCGAAAGCGTGAAGCATGAGTTAGCAGGCTGGAAAAAAATAAAATGGTCAACAATGGCCTTGTGGAAAGGGTCGTTTGTCGGAATAAATAAAGCAAAATTAAAGCCAGACGTGAAAGCGCAGGCATCTGTTAGCATTTGGGTTGATGTGGGATGGGCGAAGGTGGATTCGGCTGTTAATCAATTTTGGAAACTTATTGTGTCTACGATGAGTATTTCAGGAGCCTTGGGAACGATTTGGATGATGGAACTTGAAACATGATGATTGAGAAATTCTAATGTTTTACTGCTAGAATTTCAAACTCTACTCGTTTCTTAGTTTAGAAAAAGGGTAGATGACCGGGTGGCTGAATCTCA
>JAOUZG010039927.1:4738362-4748651 GCA_026289955.1 Argiope argentata | reverse complement strand
TTTTTTTTAAACTTTGAAATCTAGCAATTTCTGAAAATATCAACTTTATTCCTTAAAAGAGGTGCATAATATATAGATGTTCATGATTTCATCCTTTTAAAATAGATTCTTCATTCATTTTTAAAAAATTGTGATCGACAATAAATGAATGTCACATACGATTTGCAATATTTTCACTATATCGAGAGTCAATAGAGATCAGAGTCCAAGTTATTGAGACTTTCTGTAGGGTTTCCGTTATGAAAATAATGTTATTGGATTACAGACTTTAATAACAGCGCTATTTCATTGAATTCCCTTTATCTGAAATATAGAAATTATGTATTTTTGAATTAACTTTTAATAAACATCGTGAATACAAATATTTAAACTTTTTACATTTAATTTTTATATCGTTTTTTAAAGGCAAAAACCATTCATTAAATCCCTATACACCCTTTCCAGAACCTCAAATATACGATTGAATATATTATATATACATATTACTTCAATATGTACATATCTGAAATTTCATAGCCTCAGGAGCGGATATTAGAGTTGGAGAGGGAGATGCATAGGGATCATGACCTCCCCCCAAACCATTTTCACTATTTCACAATCTGGGTAAAATGCTGTTTCAGGCTTTATTACCTATGAAAAAGGCAGTTTTAGGCTTGATTACATCCAGATATATATGCTTGTTTCATTTTTAAAAATGCCGTTAATAATCGATAGGTTAAAAGAAAAAATATATATTGACATTTTTAGTATTCAACTTTTTTTAGAGGCTTTAAAAATAACTTTAAAAAATTGTATCGATGAACAATAAATTCGTCATCATAGACTCTAGTGTAAAGTCACTATTATGACAACAGTTCTAAGCATAATATAATATATTTATTAGAGTCAAATGCTATGTCTGTAAAAAAAACAAATGTCATCATCGTATTTTTATTGACCCCCCCCATGTTTCTTTATAAAATATCCGTATCTTTTTGAATATGATTCCCGTCACCTTGTTGGTGTATTATTCGCTAGAACTTACGATTTTTTTTAATGATTTTCTTAAAAAATCATTTTAAAAAATGTAATATTTTTTTTAAATATATAAAGTTTTTAAGTATAACAATATTACATTTTTACAAGAATGTAATTTCTTTCAATGTCACTTAATCTTTAACAGTGTACGTTTTAATTTTTCATGCCAATCGGGTTTCGTGGACGCAATAATAATTTACAGTGTTTTATTGTTTATGATAGACGAGATATAAACACTATTTAAATATATAACAAGTATTCAATAAAGGATAAGTTTAAATAAAAAAGACATGGACAAATAACTTTAATTCGAAAACCTTGAATCATTAAATCTAATATCATGTTCACCAGTGTCATGCAAAGAATTCATGGCCTTGCCCATTATTGACAATTTTATGCTCATTAGGAAATGGCACATTAATTAAGAAGATATGCGTTTAAGTTTTTGGGAAACCACTTTTGGTTCAAAATATTTTTTAAACCACGTATCTGCTGCATTGTGGTTCACGAGTTCCTATTTTACTAGCAAGTAATAAAAGAACCATCGACAAATTGAACCAATTCGAAAGAACCAATTCGCCATATTGCGTAAGTATACGAAAAGGGTGAGAGGAGAACACTCCCATAGGTATCAATTATAGGTATCTATTTGAAAATGTCGTCACAGTTTGCAGATCTACAAATCTAAAAATTTTGCAGACTAACTTTCATTGTTTTGATTACAAAATTTTTCTGTTATCGTGTCGCAGATATATGGACATAATTCCAAAAATATTCTTTCCGGATGCGAGGTGTTCTGATACGTAGAGATTTTGTAAAATCTCATTCGAATTTCTTTTTATATATATTTTTTCTTATCTAGCATACGGGAAAATAAAAATTATATCCTAAACCCTTTATAGACAGACCATTGAATCCTGATCTATCAAACTTTGCTTGTAATCTTTTATGTAACGAATTTTTCATTGATATCAATTTTAAATATATAATTCTTTTCTAAACTTTTTAATAATTTTTGTTTTATAAAGAACTCTTTATAACAACCTTTATACTGTTATATTACTTGCTTATTACATTATTCATACTAACGTAAGCTGAAAGGGTATTAAATACAATTGTTTTTCAGTTCATAATCATAACTATTTAATTAAAAGTAAATTTAATAATAAAATTATATTATAAATAAAACTAAAATAGACTAATTAAGCCAACATCATTATTATGCCTCAATGTTTCGAATTAGAGGTTCTAATTTTTAAAAAAAAATTGAAAGGATAACGGAAAAAGGAAATCTTTTATCGTTGTTTCTTTCACTCCTTAAATTGCTTTTATTATAACATCATTGTTATTTCAGCTGCTAAAATTATTGTGACTCATTAAAAACCTGCTTTGTTCGACAAATGCAAATAATTTGGCGCGCTAAAGATGATAAAAAATAAAAAGCAATGAAAAATAAAATAGTAAATAAGGGATAATGATAAATTCGTTGTTTTATTTTTTTTAAATATTCGAATTTGAAATTCATGAGATTCACAACGCAATCGCAGCTGTCTGCTCTTTAGACGAAATAACAGAATAGTAAAAATGCGTGAAAAGAATCATGGTTTCGTAGTTATGGAAATAGTCATAACATCTAAAGAGTTGTAGACAGATATTTATAATATTTAAACGATAAAGTTTTACAAGGATCCTTTCACATAACTAAATCTGTTTTGAATAATAGTTAGAGAAATAAATATATATGTTTTAGAAGATTTTGGTATAAATATTTATAACAAAATTACATTTGTAACTGTTGCTTCTCGCTTAATATAGTTTATCACAATTCTAAACAAATTAGATATTTCAAAATATTAATCGATTATTCGTTGATTGATAAGAATGTTTGGCGATTAAAAATAAGATCCGAGTTAATTCATATTAAATCCCATTTCACCCTGCATCTACTTAATCAAATACTTCTCGTAAGATTCTTATATGTTATTCAAATATATTGCCTTTACATAACTAAATTTTAAAAAAAGTAATTCAATTATCCGTGTCTCGCTTATTTGTATCGGAAGGAATTATAGTACACGAAATTTAAATAATATGAATTTTTGATTTAATATATTTAAAAGAATAACTAAAAATATTTAAATTGTCGAATTAAAAATTACTTTTCGTTAAATTAAAACAATTTATTCTACAATTTTGCTTCCCCAAGTTAAAGGTGTTTTGATCACTTGAACTACCTATTCAGTCCAAATTAACGCCGCTGAACCATCCTGAGTCTAATCTAATATATATGTATTTGGAATAATGACTCTCTCTATGCGTATACAATAACCTAATAATGTAAAAAGTTAGATGAAATTTGGTGCGTAGTTTCCAGATATTTATCCAAAATTTTTGAGAAAACTTATGAAAGGAAATATATTTGCAGCATGTGAATACAATAACTAAGAAAAGCAAAAAATTTTGTGTATGATCCAGGCCCCCTTTTTTTGCCTATTCTCCAGAGTATCGAGAACCAATTATCATGCCGGAAAATTCTCATCCGAAAAAATGAGTTTTTTAATAAGATATATTTTTGCTACTTTTTGACGATCAAGAGAGAAATTTTCATATTTTTCTTTATTTCAAAGGGGGAAAGGGGCAAATAATATTAGTATTGCGCTGAAAATGAATTTTCCGAAATAGCCTTTTAGCCATATTCTTTTTAAAGAAAATGCATTTTAAATATTCTGAGAAGGTTTCTCAACAAGTTAAGTTTGAGATAATAATTCAATGCTATAATCTTTGAATGTGTGTGTGTGTGTGTGCAGAGAGCAGGATATCAGATAACAATTTGGATTTTATAAAAAACGGCCTAGTTTAAATATTTTTTTTAAAAAAAATTCAAAATTATTACTTAAAAATTTAATGAAGACAACAGGTTAATGTACCTCATCTAAAGATATAATAATAAGAATTAGACATAAAGGTTTGAATAAATGAAAATATTTTAAATTTTTATCAATTCATATTTGTTATTTCAATTCATTTTGTTCTGGAGTTAAGTAAAATTATGTAACTGTAGATGCGTAGTGAGATTGTTTTTATCACTTATCACAGATACAAACAATCAAAGGTAATCAAGATTCATCAAGGTAATAACATAGACAAATCAAGGTATACATAAGTAAAAATATTTCTAACTTTTAGTTTTCTATATATAACTCTTTGGAGAACATTAAATATAACTATATTTTTTGTTTATAATAGTCTTCACAACTGCTTAAAATATATTAATTTTTATAAACAGTTTAGTTATTCTGCTTGAATAATTCCGATGTTATGAGTTGCTGCTGAGATATATCATTTCAAAAATATTCCACATATAGTTATTTATTCTTACCTGCTATTCCCACGCTGGTAGAACATTTTTTCAGGTAGATGGTTTAATAGGAAAATTGTGGTTAAAAGTTGGGGGCGAGGGGTTCTTAAGTGTTCATATTTTCAAGAAACGCCACGACATTTTAACAAGAACATGAGTAGATTTATTTTATACGAAAAAGAACAAAACAAAAACAATTAGCAGAACAAGTAGAAGTAGCTCTTTCGATTTGGAAAAAAAATATTAAGTTCATGCCGGCTAGATTACGTAGTAGGTAGTGATAAAGTGTGACTTCGATATCGGAAGTGTAAGGCGAAATTTAATTGTTCGTCCATATCTAGTTTTATACTCTGAATAAGTATTTGGAAAGACGTCATCTGGTCAAGATGATCATTTAAAATGTTAGTAGTTTGAGTATACAACTGCAATTCATTTTTTCCCATGTACGTCCAATGTAAAGACTCTGACAGTTCTCGATAAGATCTTATATGGCCCATCGTAGGGTTGTTCAAGAGGTTGACAAGTTAAGTCTCGTCGGAGTTATTGAATCCAAATTTTTGTGAAAAAACACCTTGTGTTTCTCGTGATTTGAAGCTAGAACTACCTGCAAACTCTGGATGTTATTCTTTGATTGACGCATGAATCTTGGAATTGTAGGATTAGAATTACTGGAACGAAAAAATTCACCGGAAACGTTCTTCAGGGAAGCACTTAAGTCTTCATTCATGCTTGCTTGAATACCTAGCATAACCAATGGCAGGATAATCGTCCAAATTGGTGTGGAAAGGCAGTAGCATCTGACAGCATATTTCAATTGTCGATGAAATTTTCCACCATGCCATTTGAAGCTGGATGATAGTTTGTCGTTCGAATCCATCGGAAGCCTAAAAATTGTGTGGTTTGGTTTGGTTTAGTTTAGTTATATTAACATCCCGTTTTAAAGCAACACTAGGACTGCTTTGGGGATGGACCTCGTAATTTTGAACTATGGTCAGTGAGCACCCCCCTCTCCGTACCACACCAACGGGAGGACGTTTTGCCCTGACGGATTTAATGTCCAACAGACCTTCTTACATGACGATTCTTCCGAGAAGGCGACAGGCTGCCGCGGGCCCCAAAATTTAAGTACATGCTTGAAATAGTTCAGATTGAAATTGAAAACTATGATTTGTTGTTGTTACTTATGACACTTGCTTATGGACAAGCCTCCCGCTGATGCAGCAGCGGATTTAAGCCGAAAGGAGCATCTCTTGTTTTTGAAGTAGCCCCAACTAGGACCTAGAGTTCGACTTAGCTACACACTCACCACATTTGCTTGCACGGCCCCTTTTTTACAGGGGGGGGGCACAATCACACATCTTACAGATAGCACACAGAAGAACAACCATGCCAAAACCAGGATTCGAACCCAGGACTCCCAGAACACGAGGAAGACGTGCTACCTCTGTGCCAGGAAGCCGGCACCACGATTTGTAGTGATGATATTAGGTACACTATTCTTGCAATACAGATTTTATGAAAGGTTTCAACATATTACAGCTTTTGCATCGATCATCAGAAAACTTCAAACCACCTTGGAAATCTATCGGCGCATGTAAGGCAGTAATCATGGCTTTTAGTTGGAGATAACAGCCCCAAGATGTCGAGAAGAATATGACTAAATTGTGCTGATACGAGAAGAAAATGTCCGACTAGAAACTTTTTTGGCATTCGATACAGTCTCTAGAAAACTATATACCCTCTTTTGCAAAAAAAAAGCAAATAAATCTGTCTTTTACTAATTTAGCAGTGGTTTCGTATTCAGGATGATATAGGTAATAAATGATGTCAAAAATAATTTTTCTGAAAATTTCTGAAGCTTAAGAGAGCTTAGTACCCATTGAAGCATCACACATCAACTTTGATCCGCGCGCAAGCTCAACAGTTTCACTTTTAATCTTGAATCCATTTCCATCAAAGACTTAAGACTATTATCGACCTCCTATTTCCTAGCCATAGTTTCATAACCGATTTTAGTGATGAAGTAAGTTTCAACTACACAAGAAAATGCCTCAGATAATTCACAGGAATCAACTGAAACATGCTGAATGTCAATCGAAAACTGAGCCAAAAGTTATAGTTATCTAGTTTGGCGGTGATAATTTTGTGTGTGCAGAAAGCAAACATTAGTGGTTTGTGGTCACAGTAAATTGTGATTTGTCTACCTTCCAAAAAATAATTAACAGCACAGTGAATTGCAAGTAATTCTCTGTCATAGACACTATTATTTTTTTCCGGTAATAATCAACTTATAAGAAAATGCAAGTGGCTGTGACTTGTTATCGACATTTTGGATCATAAAAAGCATCCACAGCCAGATTCGATGCATCAGTCATAAGAGACAAAAATTAACAAAACAAGTAGAAATGGCTCTTTCGAATTGGAAAGAAATATTAAATTCTTGCGAGCCATATTGCATAATGCGTAATGATACATTGGTCCCAAAAAAGTTTTTTTTTTTGAGAGGGGGCGTAGTCTTCAAATTTAACTTTGGCGTTGTTTTATGTTGACTTTTGGATTTATCAGAAGCGATAATATTCAACATAAGCTTAAAATTGACTTTTTTCTTCTTGAAGCTTATAACATTTTCTTTAGTAAACTATAAGTAAAAAATATTGATTTGACTTTCAAGCACACAAAGTTGACCGATTTTTAAATTCTCGTTTATAAATTACTCTAAGAGAAAGTGTTATAGAAATGTTTAAAAATCAGATTCAAAACTCTGACAAACCATCACATTGTGTGCTTTTGAGAAAAAAAAACAACAACACATTTTTGAAATTATGACTATCTATCTGAAATTATGTCTGTGTAAATTACCTACAAGATAATTCAAACAGTTTAGATTCGATGAATGAAGTTCAGTATATGATCTCTTCATTAGATTTGCCGGTTTCTGTCAAAAATTGAACGAATACAATCGCAGAATGTTTTTCTGTCTATTGTCAGTGAACAGAAGCCATAACTGAGGAACGTAAAAAACTAGATACATAAAACTTAACACCTAGTTTTGATTAAAAAGTTGGCTGGTTATGTATCTATACTTTCACTTGTATGTAACTGTAAAACTCGAAAGTTAATTCACTTATATAAAGGATTTTCATCAAGTTATTTTGCTATTTCTGCGTCATTTTTTTATTTTATTTTGTTAAAAGATAATTGTTTAATATACATTTTAGATCATCTTTGTTATTACACATAATCAGGGCCTGACTAAGGCAGGGACATACGGGGCAGTTTCCCCGGAGCCCGCATAACTGGGGGGGGGGGGGCAAATCGAATATAAATTTTATTTTATGTTTTCTTTTTTAATGCATGTTCTTCATTACTAAAGTAGTAATGCAGAGGGGGCCCCAAATAGGCTAAGTCGGGCCCTGCACATAATATAAAACTCTCATTTGCAGAACTTTAAAGAATCGAAGTTGTCGTGCCTTTTTATGACCTACCACAATTTTATGGGAGAAAAGGGGCAATATTGCATTCATTAAAGAATATGGAACAAAGTTGTGGAAAGACTATTTACATTGGTTTGATAAGACAAGAATTGATGAGAAACTCAGAGATAATATAGCAATTTAGGATTATCGATTTATTAAATGGCGGAAATTCTCTTACATAAAGAATATGTTCAATTTAACATGAAACCGTTTTATGAGGGAGAAAAGTTATCGACTGAATTTGTGCAAATTCAAAATGTTTAATGTGTTACTGAACATATTTCTACTCAGATGTTATTTGTATTAAATTATTTGTATTAAATTATCATTATTAAATTATCTTTTGATATAAAACTAAAACTAGAATGAATTTTATCTTTTCTAAAAAAGAAATAAAAATCTGTTTAATTGTGTACAGTTAATCCCTCTGTGTGAGAATTAGTAACACTTATTTCGCCAAATTATATGCTACATGGAAACTTATAATACGGGGGTCCACTGTATTTTATTCAACTTGACTCGTTTGAAGTTTGTAACTTTGGAATTTAATAAACGACTTATTTCATAATTTTGGAGGATGAATATTTTGTTCAGTTGTACGTTTCTCCAAGATAATATATATTTTAATATTTTCGTAATTTAACTGTTCATTAAACGTGAAAAAAAAGGAAACACTGATTTATCTTTGGCTCTATCAGGTTGTGGGTTTGAGGAATATTAGTTCTCAAAACTAAAATGTTTGAAATCATTATAATTTAAAAAATTCTATAATATATTGCTTCGACCTTCAATATGTTACGCATATGACAAGACCAATTTTCTTTTTAGAGAATTAACATAGAACACGTATCCCCTTGAATTGACTTTCAAATCCAGAACTCTTCACTATTAATTATTATCTATGATGAATTTTTACTTTTCTACCTCTTTCTTTATTATTGTTTAATGTGTATCATTTATTTGTTAGTACTTGTCTTGCGTTAGTAAATTTTATTTTGTACACTGTTGTTGTTGTTACTAATATCATGGACAAACGTGTCTGACGGCCGTCAGCGACTTTAAGGCGAATAAACATATCTTGTTTATGAAGTAGCGCCAACTAGGACCAAGAGTACGACTTACTACATACTCATTACATTCTCTTGCACAGCCTCTTTTTACAGGGGGGCACATTCACACTCCTCACAGATAGTACACAGAAGGACAATCATGCCCTAATTGGATTTAATACGTTGACTGCCGCATTACGCGCCTGTGCGTTACAGATATTATCCAATTGTATCAAACCATCTATCTTATTAGATTACCTCTTCTCTACTATAGTTAAAAGATAGTGTTACCTTTTTAGCGTAGCGAGTTCGGATTGAATAAACTTTATTTGAGGACAGCACAAACAAATTTATTTGCAACTATTTACAGGTATTTACAGAATGGCTTGATAAAGTAAAACTTCAGATAAAAACAATCCAGCAGTCAACAGTCACTTACAGCGTAAATGCAAGCCTTACGCACAATAAAAACAGACTACAAAACAGCTATCTTATAGCGCAGCAAACAGTAAATCACAGCGAGCTCAATAACACAACGTTAACAGTACAGCTCAATAATCCACTAGTCCAGCGAGACGCTTCTCTTCCGAGAGGGGAAAAATAGCCGAGGAAGCGCGTGCCCCAAAACTTCTCAAAACACCACGCCCGATCCAGCGGCTACTAAACTATTCCTTTCGTTAAATCAATCTAGCTGGCGCGAAGCTCCTCGCCAAATCAATCTAGCTGGCGCGAAGTTCCTCGCCAAACGTCATTTTCGCGGCGCTCGCCCGCTTGCAACAATAGCAAAGAAGGAGGCATCTAATTAGATGGATGGTCCGAAATATAGGCATGAGTCGTGGCAGCGAATGCGTTAAACCTAAGATGCCTAGAACGTCGGCATTTTGTACACTATTCATCTATTTCAATAAAAGTCTTACTCCATCCATCGATACCAAAAATGGACCTATTTTCTTTGCAAACGAACAGATAGGTTTATAAATGCAGTATTGCTTAGAAAACTTTATCATTCCGGCGCCCTGACCAAGGGATAGCGCATGCTCCTCATGCTCTGGGTGTTCCTGGTACGAGTTCTGTTTCGAGTATGATTGTTCTTCCATTTGAAGTGAAAAAGCTGTGAGGTGTGTAAAAAACGCCCACCCTAGACAAAAGGGTTATGCAAGCGAATGTTTGAGTTTCATTTTCATATGAGCTAAAGCCAGACTTCTGCTTTCGGGGGCTCAGGGGTCCTTACCCTCGGAAGCTAGTGCAACTTTCTTTCCTCGATCTTTAGGATTAGGTTTTGTAATGACTTGATCCTGGTTAATCAAATAAACGGGTAGCGTTTAAAAACCGACTTTTTATTTACAGCTTTATACAATAAAATAAAACAACAACACGTCCTCTAGGTTA
>JAOUZG010039927.1:4724930-4737962 GCA_026289955.1 Argiope argentata | reverse complement strand
TATGCTGGGAAATATTTACACCTGGGATAATAGTTCCACGACTATCGCAAGGAAAACTAACAGGCTGTTAGCGTATCCATCTATTGCAGTAGCTCAAGAGATCTGCGGATTACTTCCGGTAGATCTTTAATCAATAAACTCGAGATCACTTGGTATCTCTTCAACAATCCAGCTCTTCAGCTCAAGTCACAGTTCGTCTTGGATCAGCTCGACTCCTCGTCGTGTCAGTTCCCTCGTCGTCTCTTCCTTTCAAAACCTCCCATTTTAACCTCGGTCAAACTCCGCCTCTCAGGTTTGCATTGGCGCGCTGGAGATGCCGATCATCCAATAATTCTTCAGAAATATTCCCAATGGTCAGCAGTTAACCGTGGAAATATTTTCTGCTCAGCCAATATAAGTCCGGGTGGTCCCATAGGAGAAATAGCATGTGTGGTCTAATCTAGACTCCCTTCAAATTCAGAGGTTAACATCAGAGCGGGATAAACACAATGCGCAACAAAGGAAAGAATCGTCTCACCGCTGGCCAGAAGTAACAATGTTCGAACATGTGTCTCTTTGAAAAAGGGAGATAAGTTTTACGATTTCTTTACAGTTTGAATTGGAGCTCGATTCAAGGAGGAGAAACAATAAACAGCAAGCTTAATCATATATTTTATAAAAAGAAATTATTAAATAATCTCAAGAAACTATTACGCCAATAATTTCTTTCAGTATTATTACTTTTCTATGCCATTTCTAAATACTAGTTTACTCCTTGAACAAATGTACATTTTACAAATGAACAAATTTACTTGAACAAATGAACAAATGTACATTCGATATAAGACAGCGTTTTTTTTTTTAAATTTCAGATGTTTACCATTCGTTTTAGCATTATTGCGATGCAATGTTTTGAAGTCTTCTGTTGGAATATAAATTTTCGAAAATTAATTCAATATCGAATTATATGACACTAGCATGTCTTTATTTCTTATATATGAAGTACGAGAAAAAATAATATTATAATTACCAAAATAATTCGATATTAAAATATTGATATATATCTCCACGTTTTATAACTCCCTTAGTCTAGCCAAACAATCTATAGAATTATATCGGTCTTTTGAAACCTATGACTCAAAAATATCTCGAATTATGCGGAAGAGATTTGACATGCGACTTTCAGGCCCCAATTTAAAATTTTAAACAAAATTAGTCATTATTAATTTTTTATATTCATTAATTTATATCTGTGTGAAAACCATTATTGTATAACACTATTAGTTAAATAGAAAAAAATTATTATTTCATTTTTATCAAAAGAATTATAGTTCTGAAGCAATTACTCGATCACATATGTCGAAAATAACTCCATTATTTCAATCTTGCTATTGCGATCGAAAAGTACATAGAATAGAATCCTAAAACAAAAGGTATCAATTCGTTGGTAAATTTTATTTATTTATATTTTTTTCGAAATAATCTCCAACTGCAATGTATTGCATCAAAATATCCTTAAAAATATATTTTTTAAGTTTTCTGCAGTTAATTGCAAATTCTCATTTTGTCGCTCATTTAGGAGGAAAATAATGGCCCCTTAATAGCGATTTCAACCCTGTAAATAAGAAAATGTCTCACAATGCAACATCAGTTGAAAACAAAGCTTTTGGATCTATATTTGATTATTTCTTTTATCAAAAGCTAGTGAATAATAATAACAGAATTGTGAAAATTCGCGTTATCATAATACAAAGCATTCCTCCAGAGTTTTTGTTGTTTTCGACATTTTCTAAATGGGAATTTGCTCAATAGTTCTTAAGCAACTATCACTAAACTCCAAATATCTTATTTTATCTGCAAGTTGATGATGGTAAGAAGGGGACGATTTTCTTTAATGTGATCATCTATGACGGTTTCTCTACCTTCTTTACGCATACTATTCCCATTAAGTTTTATTTTTCTGCATGCTTTTGGCTTTAAAAGCTTTTAAAAACATTTCAAGTTTCTTTTTTTTGGGGGGGGGGTCAAGAATTACTTTTTACGCCTCTTAATGCACATTCTTTATTTAAATGCATTCGCAATTTTGAAAAAATAGCGAAAATAGCGATTCATGTCCCATTGAAAAACACATTTATTTTCTGACTATTAAATAAAATTATCTCTTGATTGTTGCCAAATGTTTATAGAAATCATGTTGTCATTGTTATTAGTGGCACTTGCCCTGGACAAGCTTCGCCGAGGCATCAGCGAGTTTTAAGCAGAAAGGAGCGGCTCTTGTTTTGAAGTAGCGCCAACTAGAGCCAAGAATGCGACTTAGATACACACTCATCGCAGTCGCTGGCACAGACCCTTTTTACAGGGGGGGGGGCACAATCACAAATCTCACAGATAGTACACAGAAGAACAACCATGCCCAAATCAAGATTGGAATCCTATCGGTAGAGCTATCGGGGAAGACTTGCTACCCCTATGCCAGAACGCTGGCATGAAAATCATAAAAACGTTTCATAAAAGATTGCAAACGTTATTTATTGTTAGTGTATTTTAAATATTTTTTTAGTTGTAATGGTATATCTGTTTGTGTTGGAAAACAATAACTTGGAATCGGAACAATTTAGAATGATGAAATTATTGGTGGAATGCGGTTTCATCATTAAAATACTGCATAAGTATTAAATTTCTCGCACTTAATTTATGAAAAAAAAAACCTTCCTGAAATTCTCAATCAGTTTCCTTTAATATAATATGATATGCAAAACATTTCTCTGTATTATACAAAAAAATGAAGAAACTGAAAGGAAAAAAACTTATAATGTCCGCTTGTTATAATCATATTAACAACTCGAAAACAAAGCACATCATTTGTTCACTTTAAAGCAAAAGCATGTTTAACGCATTGTAGTGTGTTGAACTTTTGTTCATTAGATAAAAATTTCAAACTAAATGCTAACCCAATAAATTGTCTAAAGAGAGTAAATATGAAGTGAAATTGCATACATATTTTGTGTTAGTAAAGTAGAAACTTTTTAAAACTGATTTTATACTATCTTTATTATGTGGAAGAGCTATAAAGTCCTTAACATCTGCGTATGTTTGATTACAATAACTTTTTTTTATATTTGTCAGTTAATCAACTCATTTAATTACATTTAACGAAGGTTCCTTGGAACCTAGTAAATGAGAACGCTACCTAGTAAAGAATTCATGAAATATTAACCTCAAGATTTCATAATACTTATATTATGAATCTTCCTCTATTAACTACCAAATGCAGGTATTAAAAAAAGATTAACATGAAATCTGCTTTGCATATTTCAATGTATCGTGTCAGAACATAATTTCTTGAACGGCCAAGCCCCACGTGCTCGTGCAAGTTAAATGAAATTTTTATTCCTTTTAATCGTTTCATAGAATGAGTCTCTTTAGTATTGCAAACCATCCAAAAAGCTTTATTTTGCATTTATTGTTTACAAAAAATATAACATTTCCTATTTATTTCATTTCACATAATCACGTGCTCAAAATAACCTTTTTTCTAGGTTTTATTTACAGTAGTCATTAACTTATTTTTTTTAAATCAGATCTTTTGTAAATGCAATGGCAACTTTTTATTAAAAGCTGATTTTTTGAGATGCTCATGCAGATAATAAAATATTTATTTTTCGCCAACGGAATTTTATTGACGCCAAAAACCTCATCCCAAAAGCAACATCATGTTTTGGCACGATAATAAAAAAGAATACATTGAATTTAAACAAATATCAAAAATAGTTAAATAAAATACTTCAATTCTATCATATTCTTTAAAATACTCGCAACCCCTTTTCGATTTTGAGTTTAAAAATTCTTAACTCGGGTGATATTTAGCTTTCATAAAACTTAATAAATTAATCAATTATTTTTTAAATTCAGAGCTTTTGTTAATGTGGTGGCAACGTGTTATTAAAAGCTGATTTTTTGAGATGCTCGAGCAGATAATAAAATTTTCGGCTATGGATTTTTGTTGAAAACAAAAATCTCATAACCAAAGACAACATCATGTTCTGACATGATAAAAAGTTGCATTTTTGTAAATAATTACTAGAATGTAAGAATTATTTCATATGTAAAAAAAAGCATTGGATCAATCCAGATATAAAGAATCGAAGTGAAACGTTTTCCTCTAGTTCAATTTCGAAGCCTTGCTTGTATTTTATAAATTAATTTATAAATTACAAGCAATTTTCCTCAAATTATAGATTTTTGAAATCCGAAAAATATCTTTTATTTTATTAGGCTAAAAATTATCTCCATTTTTTCGACGATACAATAATTCCTGTTTACTTTTTTTTAAATAACCTATCTTAAAGGACCAATTATGTTAATAATCTCATAGAAGTTAGATATGTTTTAAATTGTTTTTTGATCAAGAAGCTTTTTAAATATTTCTTTTTGCTAGTTATTTCTCTTTGATTTTTAGTTGTGAAAATATTTAATTTTTATTGAATTCCGTAAATCATTATTAAAAACATCAAAATTATATTTTCCCACCTTTTATTTGATGCTGCCCTTTCCGATCAAAATGCTTATTTTTATAATTTCTGATAAGTTAATAATTTTGATAAATTTTCTATTATTGTATATACATTCTTTTCCATTTCTTTCTATGTATTTTTGATTCTATAAAATGCTTCTAGGAGAGTTTTGTATTTATTGAATGGTGCTGCTCACCATCCGAATTCCATACCCATTTTTTCGTTAGTGCTGCCATCTAATAGTAAGAAGATATAATTCTTTAAATTATATTACCTTGAGAATTCTTGTTTTTGTTTTGTGTACAACTGACCACCTCGCCATCACTGAATGTAACAGTATCGACAGGATTTGTTGTGGCCGACTGCTGTTATTGTCCGTCTATAACATTGACCTATTCACTTAATTGGTATCCACTTGGAGGTAGTTTACTCTTAACCATCAAATGGTCAGTCACTGACTTCCTCCTCTTTTTTTCCCGTTCACTTATCTTTCTTTTAAACATGGAACAGTCCATAAACTGTCTTCAGAATATATTTTCGAACATAATTAAGTTTTGCAGGTTGATTTCTATTACAAAGAATGATTTATATTAGGAAAAAAAAAGTTTTCATCTAATAACGTAGGTGGCATTTGGAGCAGAAATATGGTTCATCGTCCTTTGATGAGATAAATGCACAATCTATGCGATAAAAGAAAATTGACTTTTATCTGTAATTTTATTTTATTTATTTTCGGAAATAAAGTGACAGATATTTATATATTCTCTGACTGTTTTTTTCTTCTTCTACTTAACGGAACTATTTATTTCCTCCTTATGAAAGAACAATTTCCACTGTAAATATCAGATTGATTAGGTTGCCATCTAGTAGTAAGAAATTAAAGCTAAATAATTTCTGGAATCTATGTTTTATCAAGAGAAGTCTTTCGAAATCGACGCTGTGAATGCAAATGCAACATATGGCCAAAAATAAAGTTAAAAGGATTTTATTTAATAAAATTCACATTCCTAAATTTTTTTGATTAATATACATTTTATTTTAAATAAAATTTTATTAATTATATACGGATGTAACTTAAGACATTCTGATTTTTTTAAATTTTACATAAGCAATAAATTTTATTTTCTGAAACTTTGTTTGGTTAAAGTATGAGTTATAAAGGAATTAAAAGAATTAAGAAACTTAGTGCCTATCAAATATAAATGACATGCACTTTAAGAACTATAATATTTTTAACAATCCATTGTCTTCCTCTTCAATTTGATATATTTGTCTGTTTGATTATTATGTAAAAATTATTTTTTATTTGCGCATAATATTTTTGCACGTCGTGATATTTCAAATGATAATTTTCATTAAAAATAATTTTGTAGAAATCCTTGACAGGATAAACAGACAGGTTTTCTTGAATTTAATTATCAATTAATCGAGAATTTTTTATTAATTATTATTATGGAACATTAATTATACGAGTTGAGTGAGAATGAAATAATTTTTGCTTATTCATTTTTTAATAAATATTAAATTTCAAATATCGATTTTTTTCTTTCAGTATAAAGTTTTCTTAGATTTTTAAGTTAGAATTATAAAAATAAGTTTCTTAATACTACTTTTTCATAATTATTAAAATTCGTTCAAGAAAATTTGTGAATGCCAATGATTTTCCTTCGCATTTTTGCTATGATTGAGGATATTCACAAACAGAATGTTACTTCTCCAATAACAATGCAAAATTTTGCCAATATGATTGCAGTTCTACTTTTTTCCATGAAAATGCATGAAATCATTATTAATAAACTTACAAATTGAGCTGTATGTTTCCCCCTGAAGAATTAATAGTGCTATATTTCCCCATCATAAATTTTTAAAAACTTCATATCTAAAAATTATTTCCAATGACGTTTTTTTAAAAAAAAAATTCTATAAAATGGAAAGCACAATTTCATTTTTGAGTTTGGCTTGATTAATAGAAACCACAGTTCAATGAGCACTACTGTATTTATTTTTTCATATGTTAGGATTAATAAATATTTTTTTCTATTTCAGTGTCAATGGACCAGAGAAGTAGTTTGCTTTTCAAGTAATCTCATCATTAATTTACTTATTTTATTCCTTGATCGATTCATGGTTCACGAGATGTGAATTATTCTTAAGAGTAGCACATAGTTCATAAGTACATACTTTTTATTACTCTCGCACTTTCTGCCAAAAAGTGTAAATTCATTAGAAGATATATATGTTATATCAGAAATCTTGTATGAAATTTTATTAATTAAAGACAGTTTGGTTGAGATAATTTTATGTGCATAGTAGAAGATTTCTTTGATATGAATTGCTTTGGTTGCTTTGAAACGTCCGTTTGGAGTAACTTTGTCAATGTTGATGACAATATTTTTACTGGCAATATTTGCTCATTAAATTAAAATGATCTAAATAAATATGGTGTGGATGCGACAGGAGAAAGCATCACCCCCTTTTCGCCGAGAATATTTACCGCCAAATATAGCAACCCGATGTTGCCGCTGGAGGATATCTTCCTCAGGGAGATAAGACGCAAGAGCGGGGGGAGTTGGCGATTTTGAAAAGTTCGCCAAGGGGTTGATGTTCTCTACGGATCAACCAAATGTATTAACGAATTTTCGTAAAATATTTGGTAGTTTATTGCGGCATCTTTTTAAGGGCTAAGCAAATGTTTAAAATTATGGCACATTTTAATAGCCTTTTTTCAGCGGAAAAAAATATTTTCAACTGTATTATTGTAACAAAATATATTATTAACATTATTTTTAAATACAATACATAATTTCACAAACCATTTTTAGAATCGAGTTAAATAAAATTACTATTTATTAACCCTTTGCACTCCGATGGTGCCTCTGACTCACCATTCAAGATTTTGCATCATTTTGACGTTTTATTAATTTCTTTTTCAAATTTAATTGTTAAAAACGCCTACATAATGGTTAATAGATGTAGATTAACTTTTCAAAGAAAATCGACTTAAAAGAATTATATATATTTATTTTTCATAGCAATAAACAAATCTTTGTATTAGGTGAATAATTTCGCATCTAATTATTTTTCGGAGAGCAAAGGGTTAATATTTCGAATCCACATTGGTTGGCATAAACAACATCCAAATACTCATTGTTGGATTACTGTATTTTCTAATAATACATTTTTGTAATTAATTTATAAGACTCATTCAGTACATTGGTAATAAAAAGGCTGCATATTATTACGATTTACAGAGATCTTTTGGATCGGTATAATCTATACTACTATTATAAATGTGAAAGTTTGAATGGATGATGGTGTTCAATCATGCCAGAACGGCTGAAGGAAATTGGATTAAATTTAGCACTGAGATAGAGTATAGTCTACAGAAGAACATAGGATAATTTTTATTCCGGTTAATTGAGTGGTTATTTTTTCATTCATTAAAAACTAACTTTCCCGCCAAAAAATAAAAAAAAGAATCTGAAAACATCTGCCTGAGCTTTTTGAATCGTTTGTTTTTATTTTTCTATTTCCAGTATTATTTTAATATTATCTTATCTTTCTCATCAGAACAAAAAAAATTTAAAACAGTCTAATCGTTTGTTTTTATTTTTCTGTTTCCGTTTTTCATTTTAATATTATCTTACTATTCTAAAAGAAGGGGTTTTTTTTCTTACGCTGTTCTTGTGTTAATATAATTCTATATTTTCTGTTCATTTCTCTTGACTTTTTTTCCTGCTGTACATATTCTTTTGCTTATTTTCATCATTTTCGATTAAATTTTTAAAAATACCTTTATAGTTTCATGTACATAACTTTTAAATAGTTTTTCCCCTCGCTAATGATTTTAGGCACAACAAGTTTTTGACCGGTTATTTAAAATGATTCTGTTTATTTTCGAAGTGTACGATAAATTTAAAATTAAACATTGCTAATTAATAGATGTTTTGATTCCTTCAGAGGTGATTTTGAATAAAAACAAAATAGATTAATTGAAATTAAAATTTTCTAATCTGCATTGCGTTAACAGAATATAAAATACTTTTTTTTATCGATGTTACGGTTCATGCTATGCTTCCTTCACTGAATCTAGCACCGATATATATATATATATATATATATATATATATATATATATATATCACTGACTTTAAAATACATCTCTCTAAACCAGAAGAAGTTATGTAATTTACCAACATAGATGTAAAATACTTTAAAAAATGATACCATAACCCTATTTGGAAAAAAAGACGTGATTTGAATGCAGTGCCTTACTTTCTTGTCTTTTGATTTGAAGACCAAGCATTGACAGTTGTGAAATGATAGTCTCAATGGACAAATTGCCTCATAGGAATGACATACCTATCGATAAAACCACTCCTTAATGGCAACTCAAAATCAGGCTAATATTCGTCTTAATTGTTCAGGATTTGACGCACAACTTCAAAGATATTAAATGGATACGGTAACGATTGTTCTGGTCGAATATTCCTTTCTGTTGGTGTTCTTGGAGAAAAGTATAAGGTGGTGATAAAAGAAGATCGCGTTGCCAAGCATCGTATGTTGCCAATTCACGCATACTGGATGTTCCATATTTTTCGGTCCGCAAAATTTGCTTTCTGATGTTCAAACATTTCAACGTTTTCAACATATTGAGATATTGTATGCAGATGATCAATGACTATGAATGGATTTTTTTTGATGAATTTCTTATGGGACATAACACAGATAATAGGTTAACATTTATAGGTCCTCCAGACAAATGAAGTAAATTTCTAGCTGACTGGTAATATTAATTAGTGGAACTGATTAATAAATAAAAACCAATAATATTTTTTTCACTGATTGATAATATTAATTAAAGAATTGAACTAATTGATAGCTATATGATATGACTACATTGTAACTATATGAAGTCAATATGACTATGAGGTGTTCGATAGCAAGGAATTATTCTTGGCTAGTGCTTTTTCGAAGAAATTAACATACACATCCTAACATGCATAGTAACGATCACTAGTTATGAATCAACGTTGACCAATACTATACAATGGAATAGTTTTCATGTCATTTCTAATGTTCGACCAACTTCCGTTACATTGTTGAGGGAGTGCAATAAAGAAAAGACCAGTGCATTGTTTGTTCTAATCTGCAAAATTAAAAGTAATATTTGCCTAGACGAATCCTAGACGAACTGTTATAGATAACAGTTCGTCTAGGATTTCGTGATAAGATAAATAGATTAAGAAATGTTGAGAGAAACAAAGGAAGGGGGAAGGCAACTTACTACTAATCCCATCGATTGTTGGTAGATTAAAACATGGCATGGCTTCCGAACAGTAATAGGAAGAATAAGTTTAGGATGAATGCTTTATTTGCGTGTTCCATGAACTATATTCAAAAACTGATAGATGTATTTTAATAATGTATTGATAGTTCTAATAGAGCTGATTTTGACAATTTTCTATGCTTTCTTTCTAAAGGAAAGTGCTACACATTCCCTTTATCATGATTTTAGTTCAAGAAGGTTTGAAATTACCACCATCTTAGGAAATTATAATCCAGATATTTCAACTGAAATATTCTTGTTCACCGGGTCGCTTTGTTTTCCTGTAATTTAGATTTCCCACATGTACCAACAATCATCCTCCAGCATTAATTAAAAAAATTCGCTTACTATGACAAAAACTGTGATTTGGTTGATCTTTTCCTTTTCTAATTCAATGAACCTTCTAAGCGTTGCATCTTATTTTTGTGACATTGTGCTTCGATGAAAAAATGATCAACTTTCTAAAGATTTACATTGTATAAAGACTTTTTAGTATATTGTATATGGACTTATACTTACATTGTAAATGAACTTTATAGCATATTGTATATGAACATTATAGCATATTTTACATAGACAGGCTTACATTGTATATGGACTTTATAGCATATTTTATATGGATTTTATAGCATATTGTATATGAACTTTATAGCATATGTTACATGGGAGTTATAGTTACATTGTATATGGACTTTAAAGTTATGTTCTAAACAGAGTGGATGAGTGGATTAAAATTTTTGTATAGTTACATATTTATGTGAAATAAGTAGAAAGAAAAAAGAATAATCAATTTATTGTTTCTAAAAATATAAAAGAAACATGAATCAATGATTTGAAAAATGTCATTGAAATATACCCATAGATTTATTCTATGGACTTATTTTTAATCTATTTTTAAAAAAATTTAATTCGATACACTAAGATCTCCACGAACTATATCCATGAATTCATCGTACCAGCGGTGAAAATTTTCCGAATCACTGTTCAAACACGTACTGGAAAATGAGTTGATGCTAATAATTTTTAGAAGAATATTATGTTTTATGAAGCCCATTTAGATGCAAAATGGAATGTCTTCACGCTTTGAGAATATGACAGCCCAAGATAATTTGGGCAAAATAAATATTCAATGACTACATCCAAAAAGATGCTAGAGTTTCTACTCAGTTATTCACACTTATTATTTGGTTTATCCATCCAATGTATGCAGATACTTTGACATATACTCCTGGAACATTTTCTTTGCCACATCCGAAGCCCCACGACACCAATCCAGTAAGTTCGTGATAGCCTTCATTTTCACACGTCAGAGGTCCTCCACCATCGCCCTGAAAGGCAGAAAAACAGTAATTATTTTATAAATAAACATACTAATTTATCAAGTTCTGCAATGTTTTTCTTAACAGAAGAATAATGTTACAAGCTGGCTAACGCCGCGAAAATGTGCGGAAGAAGAAGGCAATTGGCGACGTTTGGTGAGGAGTTTCATACCAGCCGGGTTGGTTTGGCCAAAGGAATAGTCTGGTAGCCACTTGATCCTTCATGAAGCGACGCGTTGCTTCCCGTGCTTTTGGGCCCGCGCCCAGTCGGTTATATAAGGGACGGGTTGCCGTAACCTGGCAGTCAGTTAATTAATTTCCTCTCGGATGAGAAGCGTCTTGCTAGACTAGCGGATTACTTTTCTTGAGTATTATTAGAGAGCTGTGTTTACGTTTGCTGTTAACCTTGTATTATTGAGCTCGCTGTGATTTACTGTTACTGTGCGATACGATACCTGTTTTGCAGTCTGTTTTTACTGTGCATAAAAATTGCATTTACGCTGTAAGTGACTGTTGACTGCTGGATTGTGTTTATCTGAAGTTTTACTTTTTCAAGTCATCCTGTAAATATCTGTAAATAAATTTGTTTGTGCTGTCCTCAAGTAAAGTCCTTTCAATCCGAACCCGCTACGCTAAAAACGTAACAATATAAATGCCATAATTATATAGATTTGATTGAGAGTATAAAAACTGAATGACAATGCAGCTGCATTTTAAGAAGAATTCTGCAGTCTGTTGATGCTAATTATATGTTGAAAGGGAAAACAAGATAAAAATAATTCAATTTTAATTGTGTCTCACAGAGGATGGTTTTATATTACTAATAAAAAATTTTATTGAAATTTTTAAAGCGTAAAAGATGAAGCGGAAGAATTATAAAAAATCATAATGCAATAAAATTCAAAAAGAATAAAAAATTAGGAAAAGAATTAAAAATTGAGGCATTTGTCCAGTCAGGAACCAATTGACCTTACATGAATTTCTAGTTTATTATTTTAAATTATACATAGTTAAAGTATGTCTAAATAAATTGTCTGTATTTTATTATGAAAAAAATGAATTAGTTTCAATAAATTGCAAAAAAAAAGCTTAAAATGTAACAATCAGTTTTTAAAAATATAGCATTATACTTTATTAGAAATATTGATTGAAAAATAATGAATAATATATTTTATTATTTGGAATGACTCATTTGTAGAACTGTTCTTAAATAATGTACAAAGTAATATCCATTAAAATAGTAGAGAAAAAAGCTTTTATATATCTTTATATATAAAATTCTTCTGTGCGTGTGTATGTGACTGAACTCCTCCTAAACGACTGGCCCGATTTTGATGAAATTTTTTGTGTGTGTTCAAGTGGATACGAGAATGGTTTAGATTCACAATTCAGTCCACTAAAAAATGTAGAATTTTAATTATTAATTAAAAACTAACTTTCCCGCCAAAATAACTTCCTTCCCCCATCGCGAAATGAGTAAGGTTTTAGGTTGTTTTTTTTTTCTAACAGTGATGAGGTTAGGCTTAACATGTTTCCGATCGATTATTTCAAACGATTTTTTTATTTCCATTGCATTTATTGCATTTAAAATTAAACATCGTTAATTAATAGACCTTTCAGGTCCATTCTAAAGAACTTTTGAGTTAAAATAAAACAGAATAAAGGAAATTAAAAATTTCTAACCTGCCCAACTCATGTAGAATAAAATAATGCATTTTCTGGTGATGAAGTTTAACGCATGCGCATTTTGTTGAGAGCTTTATTTAAACGGAGACTAACTATTGGTTTGCTGTTTTGTTTTACTTCGGATACTCGCTATTAAAAGGTTAGTTGTGTTGATTTTGTAATTAAACAGTATTTCTGTTATATATTTTTAAGTACATCTTTTTTT
>JAOUZG010039927.1:4705637-4719930 GCA_026289955.1 Argiope argentata | reverse complement strand
CCCGGGTATATAAGAGGCGGGTTGCCTCTTCCTGGCAGTGAATCTCTCGAAGAGAAGCGTTTCGCTTGCTTGTAGCTGTTCGCTTAGTGAGCTGTGTTTGCGTTGCTGTTAACGCTGTGTTATTGAGCTCGCTGTGATTGCTGTTTTGCAAACCGTGTTTATTGTGTGTAGGACTTGCATTTACGCTGTAAGTGACTGATTATTGCTGAATTGTGTTTTCCGAAGTTTTACTTTTCCAAGTCATCCTGTATATACCTGTAAATAGCTGTAAATAAATTTGTTTGTGCTGTCCTCAAATAAAGTCCATTCAATCCGATCCCGCTACGCTAAAAACGTAACAATATATATATATATATATATATATATACACACTACCATCTCGAGAGGCACGCTTTTTGTACAAGCAGCGTGGCACAAAAACAGACGAATGTTACAAAGACATAAAGAGTAAAAAGGTATAAAGGGAATGAAGTCATTTAACCTGGTCTTATATACCATGAAATTCTAATAAGTCAGACGCATGTCGAAATTTGACAGGAATTCTCACACAGTTAACATTGACAAAAGAAACGCAGGAATTCTTTAGAAGAATCTATCCCTTTACTCCGCTCGTGGAATTGATGGCGCAGTAATTTTACAAATCTTTATTTGTTTTATTAAATAGAAAATGTCGAATGGGATCAGGAAATAAGAGAATATTTTAGAATGAAGTTACTATTGCAAAGTTAAGACAAAATTAATTACATTTGAAGTTAATGTTTAAAATATCATTACAATTTTATTTTATTTTTGTTCTTTAGCTTATAATTTATTTCAGAATTCGTTTATTTTTTAATTATAGAATGTATCATTATCAATTTTGTTTCCAGATCATGACTCGGTGGTATTATCTGTATGAAAAAACTGCTTTAAATGACGTTTCTCTATGTTAATTAGTCTATTTATTAAAATTAGGTTCCGAAAATATAAAAATAATATACTGTCATCTTTAACATAAGTATCCAAAATTTGAGAACTCTTGAATTTCAGTAGGTAAAGAAAAATCCTTTTATAGAATTCCCTCTTTCGAAACATGAAAAGTAAAATTATAGAAATGTTTAAATAATGATTTTAAGATAAAAACTGTTTACATTTTAAAAATAAATAATAAATAATAAAAATATGCAATTAGACAGGAAACCAATTTAAATTTTCCTGAATGTTATTAAAAATTTGTCACTTACAGAAAAAGAGTCATAAACACTGAAATAGTTTTAAAGAATCCAAAAAAGGCCTATTTAGAGTTCAAATTCCAAAGATCAACCCTTACCTGGCATGCGTCATTTCCGGATTCACCTCCAGCACAGAAACTGCCTGCAGGTAATATGAATCGTTTCTCTGTGACTTTATTCACTTGCTCTGTACAAAGTTTCTCCTCTACTATTGGCAATGTAGCTTCACGAATCTTAAGTGCTATGGGCCCACCTTTGTTAAAAAAGAATTGAAGTGATTACTATTTATTAAAACAAAAGCGAATATTTAAATATTTTGTGTAATTACGAAACTTTTTCGGCCATTTCATTCTTAATTACGATCACATTTAAAAATAAGCAGCAAAAAAATTGACATTAAATAAAAAATACAGAAATTATGTGTGATGCGTAAGTATAAATGTAAGCATAATAGTTTTCAAACAATTTAATTGCAATTTATAACACAACAAAATGCAAGTATTTATCAAATTTACATAGTATCATTTTATCTTTACATATAGTTATAAATTTTCCTACTTTAAAAAATGTATCACTAGGGTTAGCCTTTATTTTTTTTTATTAGAAAAGGGTTTACTGTAATTGTGTAACTATGGCATCTATGTAGTATTTTTTTCTTTCTTAGTAATTATTAACAGTTCACGAAGCTTTAACTAAAATTAAACTTACATATATCATTAAAATAAATGTGAGAATTCTATCAGCTAGGATATTAGACTGAAATTCTATTACAAATGAGACACATTTGCTCTGAATCAAGTTTAATTAAACAATGCTTAATTAAAACATGTTTAAATTGTGTATTTCATCATGTTTAAAGTAGAATGTAAGAGTTTAATTTTTAAATTCAGACCTGATATGAGATTAGCAATCATAATCGTCAAGAAAATATCATTTTTATCCGTTCATTATAAACTATTGTGTAATTTTAAAAGAATTGGGAGTATTAAACCTTTTTTTCTGATTTCAAAGAATAAATATCCACCAACAAAGGATTCCTTATAAGGGTTAATTATTTAAATTTAGGATTCATAAAGGGTTAGTTATTAGCATAAGTATCCAAAATTTCAGAACTCTTGAATTTCAATAGGTGGTAAAAAATCCTTTTACATAATTCCCTCTTTACAAACTTGTTATTCAATGTTCATCTATAATAGACTCTGGACTTCATTGCAATAGTTAGAAGTAAATTGCCATCCTCGAAGATTTTCTAAGGAGATTTCTTAGTCTCTATTTACATTTCCTTCTAAGAAAATTTTGAAAACCTCAATTTGAAAGCTTGATTGTAGCCAATAACACATTAATGAAATATATACAAGTTGATTAGCTTCTGAATAATAGTTAATAGTTCAGCTAGGTGATAGAACACAAAATCTTTCTTTTCTGATTTATGTTTAACAAATGTATTAGGCCTTGTCTTAACTCAATAGACTACTGATGAATAATGGATGGAAGTAAAATGTATTTTCATGGTTAGCCAATGAGAATGAGAATTTCATATGCCTAAGAGAATTTCATATGCCCATAGAATATTTTGAATGCATACAAGTATTTGAAAACACTTGTAAGGTCTGGTATATATTTAATATAACACTATTTTGAGAAACATAAACTCTTCAATCTTTCCCTGCTGAAAGAAAAAGGAATGGTTTGACGAATATATTTCCTTATGTAGTGGATAGAAGCGAGGGTTAACTGTAATGAACTTCTATTCGAAACAAAAATTCAAACAGCATGACACCATAGATATTCTGTTCAACGTGAAAAAATAAAATTATCAAAAAATTATGCATAAAATAAATGTTTTTTGACAAATTTATTCTGTTCTTTCGCTAATTTTGAAATTATAATTTGAACAACTGTTCTGACTTAATTCCTGTAGAGTATTTTATTCTATTAAAGAATAGATTTTAAGAAAATAATAGAAACTTGGTTTTTGCATTTTTGTCTATTTATTTGAGATAATTTCCATAGACTAATTATATAATATGATCGAGTCGATTTTCTGATAGAAACTGGCTTCCTGATAAAACGATTGTCATTTGCAAACTCTATACCTCTAAGATCAATTGTTAAGCAAATTGGAAACACTTTAAATTCTTCAAACTCAATGCTTATTCTGCTGTTGTAGAGTGGAAGTTTAAAGAATGAATCCTGGGACATATGATCTATAAGCTACAGAAAGATTGCTAAATATAATATCCAGGGGCCGACTTAGCCTAGTTGGGGCCTCCTCTGCTTCACAACTTTAGTAATGAAGAATATTCATTAAAAAGGAAACGTAAAATTAAATTTCAATTTGGGGGGGGGCAGGGCAACTGCCCCGCATGCCCCTGCCTTAGTCAAGTACTGATAATATCAAATCAGCCCCAAAATATCTCCCATGCAACCTCTAGACGACAAGTTAATAGTACCAAAATCAGAATAAACAAAAGCAGGTCATATTTTAAGCCTTACTTTCGTCCATATACCCGTAACCGGTGACTGTACACCTCTTGCCGGGAAGGCTCTCCGCCCCCCTGGCCGGCAGGCAAACCAGACACACGCTCTCCTGCAGTTGGACGGGGTTCTCCAATCTCAGCAGTGCGATGTCGTTGTCCAGCGTCTGACCGTTGTGATTGTGGTGTATGTAAGAGGTGGACACTTTCTGAGTCTGGGCTCCGGGTGTTCCATACTGGCTGGCCAAATCGTAATCCCCAACACGGACATAGATGGGGTCTCCGTTTCTCACCAAACTGAAATGACACCGTATCCGTCATTAAATCTTAGAAATGATAGTTGAAAAAAGTAATTAAAAGATTTAAAAGTATTACTTAATAATTACATTTAAAAATTAATTCTATTTTCGTTGAAATGGAAAGCCAGTCATGTAAAAAAGTAAAGAAAAGAAGGATAAAATATAAAAAAAACACTACAAGTTTATTATAAAAAAATATTAGATAAATTTCGTAAGCAGATTTTATCATGCAATGTAATATTTAGTAGCATGTGTTTGTAACATGCGCAGTTACATTTATACTGTAATTATGACGTCACATGCAATAACTGTATAGCTAATAAAAGCAGATTTTCATTTCATCCGAAGCAATTTTAAGAAATTTAGTCTTGTAAAGTCATCTTTATTTCATAAAAAGAAATATCACATCACGTAAACCTGGGTCAGCAAATACACAATGTTAGTATTAAAAAAGATTAAACTTGGGTATGATCATTTTAAGTCGAAATGTACATGCATTTTCCTTTTTTATATGGAAATTACGGTTTAAGAGATGTTTATATCAAATCGACAAACCACATAAAATCAAACGCAAAATCAGATTTTCCTATATTTAAAACTTAGTAGAAGATAAGTAATGCAATAATATTTATGTTCATATGAATTTTGTTTGATAACATACGAATACATAGTATAGTCATGTTAACAAAAATTATGAATAAGATTTTTAACCTGTTTAAACATACATATCGTCAGAAGAGAAGCAGAGAAGTATCATTGACAATCCTTTCGTAGGAAAAAATTCCCTTCTCAGATTTTGAAATAAATGGGGCATGAAGATTCTTTAAACCTCTTTGTAAATCGCAATAATCGTTAAAAAAATATAAAAAAAGAGGAAAATTGTGACGGAGATCCGAAGATTTGAAGACATATCTCATCCTTTTGTTTGTTTTATTTTTTCCACAAGAGAAGAAGGTTAAAGAAAGTTAACGACATTCAAGGCTATCGTCTACGATGCTGCACCAAGATATTTGAAATATTTGCGGTGTTTAAGTAAATAAAAGTTCAACCATATAGGAAATATTCCTCTTCATTCAATGAACATATTTCTAATTAAATAAAGAAGATTCACAGACAGATCCTATAAAATTTGAATGTTTGCATTTATCCCATATTAATTGCAAGTGAAAAGGATTTTTTGCTCTGTGTATCGAGAAAAATGTTCGTAATTAATGTTCATTTGAACTACTCTCTTTCACAAAACTTTATAATACCATTCAGTTGTTTACATTTAAACCCATTCAAAGCGTATAAATACAATCATCAAAACTTTAAGCATTTATTTAATCTTATATAAAATATGTTTATTTAATATAAAATTTGATATAAGATCTGGTGTTTTACCGAGGAAATACACAGGGGTATTCAAACCACTTGAATGTCCAATCTTCAAAAGTCATTTGAATTGGAATAAATTTACTTTTATTTTCTTATTTTTTAGGCCTTCGATTTTTTTTGTTTGCTTCGATTTATTCAAGGGGATATTTTTAAACTCTGCCCAGAGTTATAGATGATGATACAAGATTATAAATACTGATGGTTTCTACTCTAATAGCATCGTCTACACTAAACTATCCAACTTTATTGTAACTTTTTTTCAACTTGTCTTCTTTTACAATTATTTGCCTCGATATCTATCGACTGTTATTTTACTCACAAATATTAATATACCTGCACTGAATAAAAACTAACTGCAAAAGTCCTTATTATTTTCTTATTTTATAGACTTATTATATGTTATTGTAATTTACTTCGCTTATGTATTGGGAAAGGCTTTGAATTGATTTTGCTACCTTTTAAATATTCATTACTCTTATTATTTTAACAGTATTAAAATAAACAAAATTCGTTCATGCATGACTTACGATGTAATACAGTGTGCAGCAGTAAGGACCCACCGACTTCCGATCAGAGCACCACCACAGAGATATTGATTTTTTGCATTTATCAAGGCAACCTGTAAATATTTTTTTATCGTTATTCAAATATTGAAGACAATTATTTTATGTTTACATTGTGCTATAATACTTAAAAAAACAATAATTATTCAAAGACGTAAAAAATCTCGGCTTATACTCACTTGCCAACACCACTCTCCGGGTACTGAAGATTTCCCACCAACCACTCTTCCTGTTTTTCTTCGTTGATTGCCTTTGATTCCACAAACGTACATTCCTGGTCTTCGAGTTACTTCTTGGGTCACTAAAATTGGTAACCATGAAAACTCAAAAGTTATGAATTTTTATGTGAGTTCACCATATATTAAAGAATATCTTAAGATTTTCCCCTTTGAATTAAAAATTAAATGAAAAATAGAACATTTATCAAATAAGATGTACATAAACATCAATCATATGGAAATTTTGGGATAATGTTTGACTCTAAGTAAATTGTAAAAAACAAACTAAGTATATATTTTCAACTAATATAATTCGCATTTCGAAAATAATAGAAAATAGATCATTATTAAAAAATGGTTTTTTCATGAATATTTTCATTTATTTTATTCACAACAGTTGAATATGTTGTTGTTGTTACCATGGACAAGCCCCCTGCTATTACAGAAACAGACTTAAGCCGAAAGGAGCGTCTCTTGTTCTTGCAGTAGAGCCAATTAGGGCCAAGAGCACGACTTAGCTACACAGTCAACACATTCGCATGCACAACCCCTTTTTACAGGGGGGGCACAGTCACACATCTCACAGATAGCACACAGAAGAACAAACATGCCTGAACCGGACTCCCAGAACAAGAGGAAGACGCACTACTTCTGTGCCTTTTTATATTTCAAATGAAATTTAACAATTCGTTAGAATGACAGAAAACATTATTTAAATTTAATTCTCGATTGTTAAAATATTCAGCTTTATTTTGATTTCTTTAATTTCAATGATCTGTTATTATTAAATTGTTGACTTTTTTTGCAGAACTGTACTTATTTTAAGTATTTATTTCTCTCTCTGTCTTATAAAAAACTATCAGTGAGACTGCATAATGAAATTTGTTTTTCGAAATATCGATCGTATTGTGTTTATGTGATTTTATTATTTTCAATTTTTGTTTTATTCTTTATTATTTTATTTTTATTTTTTATTCTCAGTATTATATTTATTTGCAGTAGCATTATTTGTATAGTATTATATTTATTTGTATTTTTATTCTCAGTATTATATTTATTTGCATTAGTATTATTTGCATAGCATTATATTTATTTGTATGCAATTTCTTATATCTTATGTGTATTAGTATTCTTAGTATATTACTGAAAATAGATAACGACTTGAGCTTTTTATTGTAAACGCTTCGACCAGAGTGTTGAATTTTAAATGGTGAAAGTAAGCACCACTCGCTCTTTGTTAGCGGCCAAAAGGTATTATTGTTAAAAGCAAATTACTGGTGAAAGTAAGCGCCGCTCGCTCTTTGTTACTGGCAAAAAGGAACTATTCGCGCGCTCTTTGTTACCTATATTTAAATTTTTAAAATCAGTATTCTTTTTACCTTGTATACATTATGAGTGTTCATCGTCCATGTTTTGTTATATATGTGTGTGTGTGAAAATAAATAAGAAAAAGGCAAAAAAAGCATCTTTCATCGGATTGTAAACACACCGCCTGCTACATATTGCAAAGTAAAAAACAAATAGAGTCGCCTTCAAGATAACATCTTAAATAATTCAAAGAACATTACTTTATTTAAAATATTAAAATAATAAACTTAAACTTATTTTACTTAATGTAAACTTACTTTCCACTTTAGAGCTTTCGACTGGTTTAATCAAATCCAGGGGTCGACCAGACTGCAAATGTTCCTCGTATTTTTCTATATGCTCTACTGGTGTGCAGCACAAAGTACCTTCCTCTTCACACCTAAAGCCATTGTAAATCGCGGTATTTCCAAAGCATGTAAATCTCAAAAAGGATCCAATGCATGAGCCCGGACATTCGGGCTGCAGTTTCTTTGAAATGGTGTTGTTTGAATAATTCCTATCACCTGTGGCTATCTGAGTTGAGACAGGTATCGGTGGTCTAATAGGAACCATTTGATCACCTACATTTGGGGGCACAGGAACGGGCACAGGTGGCCTCAATGGAATTACCTTGTCATTTGCATCAGAGGGGATTGGAATAGGTATTGTTTGTCGAATAGGGATTTTGTCGCCTGTGTTTGATGGTACGGGAGGTCTGACATGAATGGATTGGTGATCTGCATTTGAAGGTGGTAGTCTAATAGGAATAGTGCTCTCTCCAGCAACTGAAGGTACTTGATTTCTAATAGGAACCATATTTTCTCCAGAAGCTGAAGGTATTGGGGGTCTTATTGGGATTGGTCTATCACCTACATTTGATGGTGAAGGCCTAATAGGATTTATTGAGTCGACTCTACTGGGAGATAAGGGTCTTTGATGATTTTGTATGGGTCGGAAAGAATCTTGAACTGGTATAAATACTGTTTCAGATGATTCTGATGAATGAGGAGGATATGATTCAGGTGCACTAGATTCCACAACTTCATCACTGCTTGGTGATCCTATGATTATAGATGCATTTGAAAAAGAAGCAGGTTTATCTTCAAAATTCGTTGGGCGAAATCTGTCTCTTGTTAAATCAGTGTTTATTGGTCGCAGATCGTCAGATCCAAAATCGATAGAGGTGCCGACGAAACGATCTGGTATTCCAGTATGTTGTTTGTTGGGATTAATTGGCTCTTCTGGTTGCATGAGGGGTTTTGGATTCTGTATTAGTGTTGTAGAAACGAAGTGAGAATTATCGTATTGGTTGATATTTGGCTGATGATTATTTTGCAATACAGTGGAATGAGTAAAGTTTTGTCTTCTGTTATCATACGCGTGTTGAATACCTGAGTCATGACGTGACGGAACAGCAGGTGGCTGTTGCGGTACACCTGTAAATCTAGAAGGATTGAGTTCCAAAGAAGCATTAACTATCTGTGGTCTGAGAGAGAAGTTTGGTTGATTATTGCTTCCGTAACTGTTACTTTGAGAGTAAGATGGTTTCACATAGACATTATTTGCATTATGTCCGGGACCTTGCATAGGCGGTAATTGCCCATATCCTGATTGTCCTGAAATAAAATAACCTTGATTTGAATTGACCTGGTTGTGAACATGTGGAGCAGTAATGGGAGGCACAGGTTTGCCTGGAAAAGGAATTTGTGGTCTCTGTGGATAAGGATGATGCATAGGTTGTTGATTTACTTGTGAACCATGATTCTGAGGAACCATTGGAATATTAGGATATCCAGGCGGATGGGAATCTGGTCTAATGAGTGGAATTTGTGGGGGAATATGAATGTGATCTTTCACATCCGGCTGGTAGCAACAGACGAAATCCTGTTTGCATTCAGACTGCAACATAATCTCAGATGGACTGTTACACATCCCCCTTAGGAACATTGGTATGCAAGCGCCTGGGCAAGGATTACTCATGTAATCTTGGTTCGCAGGAGTCGTCGTTGTAGGAGCATTAGGTTCATCGTTATTTAAGCAACAACGACCGTCATTAGGGCATGAATAAACTTCACTAACTACATCACAAAGAAGACTAAAAAGTGGAGCAACACAAGATCCAGGGCAAACGGGTTTACTTATTATTGTTGTTGGAGCCGATGAAATTCCGTAATTTGGGTATCTAGTCGTTGGGTATCTCTTTTCATAAATATTATTTGTAGTGACTGGTATAGTGGTAGTTGTAGTGTCTAAGGGTGCATCGTCTTCATCTTGGTGTGAAGCGCAACAAGTGGATCCTTTCTCGCAATACCCGGGAATAGTACTACTACAATAACGAACAAAAATATTCTCGACACAAATGCCATTACAAGGTCCAAGTTTCTCAGTAGTTGTGGCCATCGTAGTTGTTTTAGCTTCTGTAGTAGGCCGAGGCTGATATTTAGTTGATGTCTGTGAAGATGATGGTGAACTATAAATATGATTAGTGGTTGTTTCATGAGCAGGCTCTGTTGAAACTAGAAAAACTTCGTACTCCGTAGAAGATTCAGTTGAATAGTCTTCAGGTAGAGGAGCTGATGTCTCTACTACAGTTCCAAAATTATAGTCATTGCTTACGCAACATCTTAAGTAAGATGCACCACAAGTAAATTGTTCAACTACTCTACTGCATAGAATAGAAGTAAATGCATGTACACATTCACCTGGACATGGAATTTCATTCAATGTACTGTTTATGTCACTTGTTGGAACATCTGCTGCCCCCAACAATCCTATAAAAATGAAACTTTTTAGTTAAATACACACAAAAAAAAACTTTTTAAATATCAAAATTATCTACATCTGTATTTTTAACTAACTGTGATTGGCAGCATATTTGAATTAACTCTAATATAGAACAAAATTATAATAATTAACGTTTTATTAACTAATATTTAAAAAGCAATATAATACAGTAAAATATTTTAGCAGTGCGGTAAAATAAGATATCATAACAGTACGATAAAATAAGATATCATAACAGTGCGATAAAATAAGATACCAATGATAATTAGAGAAAAAAAGAGAATATTTTGAAGCTAGAGGAGTTGAATGAAATACTGCAATTAAAATATTTGAAAAGAGGATATTTTCAGAATATGCTTTTATCTTACCTCTGATATATTTTTTAAAAAAAATCTTTATTCTGTCATGAAATTTAAAAAATATATTTTTTTTGCAGATCTTTTTTGTTATTACAATAATTATTCGAGAAAAAGGTTTTTCAATAATCCTAAAATTATTTAAGTCAAATCAGAAAACTGATCGTGTTAGATTTTAGAGGTATAAATTGTTGTTTTCGTGTTCCGCTTTACAACAGAAGGAGAGGTGTAGTAGCTTCTGAGGGTAAGTCATAGAACAGACTCTCTGACCCCCCACGAAGGCACACGGATTAACCATCGACACTGAATGACCGGACCACCGCAACAGCAAAGTTCGGGAACTGTGGTTGAGTCCTAATGGCCGTCAGCGGCCCAGGTACAACCCTCCCCGAAGGGAGTACGTCCCGTCATCGAGGGGGAAGCCTAACTCCAACTGTTATTGTAACCACTGGGTTGGCGAGATCCAACCACCACACCGGAAGCATTTCATCTTCAATTACGAGGTGCCCCCCGGGTAGCTTCTGAGGGTATGAACCCCTGAGCCCCCGAGGGCAGAAATCTGACTTCTGGTTTACACACGTCACACACCCTTTTTTACGGGACGGACTTCATTCATGCATTTCATTCATTCACAGATAGTAACTGGAACAGAGAACGATCACATCTGTCTCCAAATCCCCAGTGGTATTACTCACAGCATGGAGAACTTTGTAATCGGGACAGATTTAGCGTGCGCCAGTCACCACATACACGGAGATTCTTAGGCTGGCGGTTTGAACTCAGAGTTATGTATATACATATATTTTAAATTTTTAACAATTATAGTGGCATTCACATTCGTAAACGAAAATACGATGCTATAACGTATCAAAACCTTTTGAAGGAAATTAAATTGAGAATAAATGGAGATTATTATGTACCAGTAACTAATTTTTAAACCTTTATGATAAGCACAAGCATCCAAATCGTGAAATTTTCTAAATAAAACGAAATTTGATATTATCCGCTGTTTGAGTCCATAAATTTCTAAGATGTACAAAAGTATAAATTTTGTATAATCCTTAGGCTCTATCAGTTACATTAAGTAAATTATTTCCGAGATATTAACATTTTAACTAAAAGAAGTTCCATCCTTCTAAAACTAAAATTCTTCATTGTTTGTATATTACTAATTAAGATCATATCAATTTCATGGAAAACCCAAAAATAAATACTGGGTCCTTACGTATTATACCGTCTTCGCCAACGATCACCAAAAATTTAGTAACTTTTTGGCGACGACTTCAAATTTGGCGATGAAGTTGGACGGTATAATACGTAAGTATCAAATACTGAGCAATTCTCCAAGACTTGTTAGTCTGAAATACTGAATAAATCATTTTTCTGTCGCAGACGAACTGTGTTCATCATATTTAGAATATAACAGTATCAATATCCGGGTTTTTGCGTGAAAGTTTAGTTCCCGGGATTTTCTAAACCTTTATGATAAGCACAAGCATCCAAATCGTGAAATTTTCTAAATAAAACGAAATTTGATATTATCCGCTGTTTGAGTCCATAAATTTCTAAGATGTTCAATCAATCATAAAAAATAAAGTATAATTGTTTAAGTTTTTAGAGCAGATTTTTAACTGTAAATAACGCTTAACCCCAACAGAGTAGAAATATGCTATTGGACTATTATTCAAAAATATTAGCCTAAATATTCATTTCAATACAAAAATCTTTGAAAGGTTTCAAAATTAAATTATTCATTTTTTAAATCAATACCCTATTTTATGTCACACACGATTCCAAACTAAAAATTTAAACTTTTTGAAAATTTGTCTAAGGATTTTTCCTTTATCTTAAGTTGTTCTTGTTTGGCTATCTGCTGATTCCATAATATTTATGGCTGCTAAACTTTCAACTAAATATTTTCGGTAATCTTTTCTATTTAGCTTCCTGGGTAAAATATTTTTTTAAAAAAATTCAAATTTTGATAGTAGACATATAAATTATTTTATTTTAAAGGCTTACATCAAGTTAATCATAGCGCTTTGCGTTTTCGTAATTTACTGCTTACATCTTTATTCTCTCAATTATATCAAAAGAAAGAGCGCCAGTATTTAAAAATAAACGTATTAAAAAATAATCGTTGTTTGATTTTGAAGAATTCTCACTTGTAACTCAATTTTTTTAAAAAAAAGGTATTAAAAGCTTGTTTAATATTAACTTATATTAAAAGCTTGCATTATATTAACTTTCTCAATAAGAATAAAAAGACAAACATCCATCACTTAATTATAAACAATAGAAAAGATGCTAGGAAGTAAAATAAGACAGAACAATGAAAAAGAATCAATTTTGCTAATAAAAACTAATTTTAATTTTACTTCAACAACGAAATATATTATTGTAACCAAAATTTAAAATTAGAAAATTTTATATTGTAAAAAATTGGCCCAAGATATATTTTCTAAATTTAAGGGTGACATATGCATAAATTATCTGATGTAATATTTTCGAAACTTGCGATGGAAAAAAGGTCAATATTTCATTTAACTCATAATTAAAATTATGAAAAAATTACCTTTATATGGATATTTTAACTCTATAACGTATATTTGTATTTAGTTCGGTAACAATGCTTACTTTGTGTTCAGTTCAATTAGTATTTACACTTCGTTCGATAACAATGTTAATCGATCTGTCCTTTAAAGTTCCAATGCTAACACACATACACACAAGCGCGAGCACACGCACGCACATTTATTCTTATTATTAGTAGAAATTATTTTATTTCGAAAAATATACTTATTCCTGTCCAACACAAAAAGTATTAAATAATATTTTCTGCCACTTTGCTGTGAGATCATAACCCAGAATTTCATCATTTTAACAAAGAGAACAACAGAGGGAAAATGCTATTTCACTTTTCTTTAAAAAAAAATGTCTTTGCAGACGAAGTGTATGATAATATCTTTGCTCTTGTAATACAGATTTTGTGAATAGCGAGGCTTTCAACGTTGAAAGTCCTACGCTTCCATGGAGATGTATTCCACTGGAAAATAATATAACTCTTTTGGAAACTGAGACTCATTCTATTTTATGAATTGAGAGTTTCAGGCTACTTGCCATGTGAAGCTGTTTATCATCCGGTCTATAGAGAAGCGAATCCGTTTTTAACTAAGAAAACTGGGACAGCACGAAAGCATTTAATAAGTCAGTGTTATTTTGCATTTAGATCATACAAAAATATTGTTGAAAAAGTAGAATTTTAACTTGACGAGTACGATATTGGGAAAATTTGCAGCTCATTCTAAATGTATTATTACTTTCATTAAATCATTTTAACCCATTCGCTGCTAAGCCTAAATTGTATGAGGTTATTCCCATTGTCATTTCTGTTTTGAGTGTTATTGTTTGTCGAAGTTTTATTATTTCAAAACAAATGCACATACTTTGTCATAAATAATCATTGACATGTTTAAAAATCAAACTTTGGGAATAACCTCATGCAATTTAGGCTTAGCAGCGAATGAGTTAAAGAAAGTAGAATTTTCGTAAAAACAATTTATTTGTAGCTTTTTTTCATGTTTTTACACTTGTATATTTATGTTTGTGGCCATAAAAAGTTTGCAAGTTCGACAAGTTGTTGTTATAATATATTGAAAGTAAC
>JAOUZG010039927.1:4675145-4705237 GCA_026289955.1 Argiope argentata | reverse complement strand
TTATTATTATTATTATTAGTAGTAGTAGTAGTAGTAGTAGTAGTAGTAGTAGTAGTAGTAGATTACGAGATAAAGATAAAGGGCAACATGAATGTGTTACTTTGATAGGCGAGAGAAAATAGTGCTTTTTGGACTTTTTTCAAATGGATGTAGATTTTGTCCCTAATTGTGATTTCTTTAATGTCATATATAGAACTATTGTTTTCTTTCCTGCTAAATAAATTGGCTGCATTAAAGTTACATTTTAATTCAAATGGAAATCAAAACTTTTTAATGAATTAATAAACGAAATTTATTTTTCCCTTCTCATTTCGAAGAAATATTTATGTATCTTCATCTATTTTAGTTATTTCATTTATATTTTTGTTTAAAAACTAATATAATTTCATATTCTCATTTTTTTAGAATAGTTTAAGTTGAAATGATTTTATATTATACATTCTTTTTTTTCCTTGAATTAATATGTCTGAGAAAAACAAGCTGTCTAATTCCTTGTCAAAATTTATTTTTGTTTGTTCATCGAAATTCACATAACTGTCCACTAATAATTGGCATTTCAACAAGGGGCAATAACACAAATTGATGAACAGAAATAAAGAATTTAATGAAAATTATGAAATGAAAATTTAATAAAAAAATTAAAGTTCCAAGTACCTCAGTAATTAATACATTTAGTTCTCATTTTCTTTTAGATTTATATGGTATTATTTAATAAATAATGACTCAATCAATCATCTTAAAAACAGCTTCCCGCAATGATAATCCGTGTTTAGTACCTTGGTAGTGGAATTAATGAGTTTTAAATGAATAGAGTATTTAATCAATAATGGTTTGATATTAGTTTTCTATTGTGCAAATGTTGTGATTGGTAATATATATTTTTGAATAAAATCATGTACAACTTACCCGATCTTTTACAAAAATTAAATTCATGCTATAACAGCAACTACATACCATTTCAGCCTGAAATTCAATTATGTTTAAACTAAGAAGATTGTCTTAAAGTGTAATTTGTGTCTACTTTGCCAAAGTAATTATATTACAGATATTAAACATTCTTAACTAATAATAATACTTTAACATATCTTATTCTGTATTTCTCTAAGAAATTTTTTCCTCAATTTTAAAATTTATAAGATTGTTAAATAAATAAAAAGCATTAAAGAAAGTGAAATTCTTGGAATCCTGATTTCATTTCATCTACTTCGTTACAATTCATTTATTCCAGAACTTTCTTTTACGAGAGATTGACTTCTGAATAACTTAAAAAAAGGTCATTAACTTTACGTCGAAATTCAAATAATAATGTGTGTCTTGATGATGCTTTCTTTCGACGTCTTGATTGATAAATAATCATAGCCTTTAATATCACCAAATTATTTTCACGTTTGTGACTTAAGTTGACATCAAGGTATATTTTTTTTGTCAGAATCATCGTTTTGCTCTAAAAAAGGAAGATTAACCTTCATTGAATTCCATAAGGAAACTGTGTATCAGAAAGCGAATGTTCTTTTTGTTTATCCCTTTCTGCACACTGAATGGAAGTTAAGAAGATTATAAGAATATCAATGAGAATCTTCTTTAAAATTAGAAGCTTTAATGCTTTAAAAGTTGACAAAATATCGGCTGAAAAATGAAATTTGGAATGTTATGATGATTCACCTTGAATAAACTGTTAAATACAGCTGCAATATTTTAAAAACGCAGTGTTCAGAGCAGCTGTTTTTAAATAGTTACCATTGCAGCTGTTTCAAATATGCAATATACCTACGGTTGCAGTGTTTATTTCTGTGAAGATAAACGCAAAAGACTGATCTGCAGTTTAAAAACTTACAAATATTTTGCTATTCTAATATATAATAATTTAACATCAAACGATACGGTTTGATGCTATGCATTAGTTTAATTACAGACTTTACAATTTATATTATTGCATAATGTATCAACTAAACTGAAAGTAGATATTTCAGAATCTATATTTAGAAAGTTTTTTTTTGGCGCATCTTCAATTTTTTTTATCTTGTGAGAACATGATGTAGTTTTCGGTATAGGGGTTTGAATAATTGAAGACAATGGATAATTGAAAATTGAAATCGCGTAGGCAATGAGCATAAATAGCATCACTCATCAACATCTTTCAATCGCATTTATTTTTACCTGCTTTTACCAGTATTGCATTATTATTATGTAATCTTCTTTGAAAGCAGATGCGTTTCTAAAAGGTGGACCTGCTTTTACCAGTATTGCTTTTTCAAAAAGGGGTTGAAACTACTTAATCACTTAAATTAATTAAGTAATGAATTAAAACTAATAATGCTCTCCCATAATAACTTGAAAATTTCGATCGTAGATTTTATTTTTATTTATTTTTTCATTTTGGCAAAAAAAAATAGTTTTATGAAATGAAGCATAAACAGAAATAGAAAAGAAACGTTTTCCAAATCAGAAGCACTATTTGAAAAATTTTGGTACTTGCGCCATAAAATCGAAATTAACAACAGCAACTCCAAAAAGGATATACACTATATAAATCCATAGATAGAATTTACATTAACATGCAAAGAAAATTTTGTTTCGTAAAAAAGTAATTTAAAAAAGTAAAGTAAAGAAAAGTAATTTTTTCTATCTAAATGTCAATAACAGCAATGAAACATCAAAAATATTTTGGATAAACAACTGAACTAATTATTATTTAAACAAATGAGTAATAAATATGCATTGGAACAGTTAGATTATATTATTTTGTACTCATTTCCTGTTTATAAACATGAGAATATTTAATATTATTACCTTTTTTTAAAGTTTTGTATGAGCGTTAAATTAAATCTCAAATGATGAGATAAATTTAAAAAATCCTAAAGAGTATTTTAAATGTTTTATAACTATACTTTTTTAACAGTAAAATGTGAAAAAAAGATATAAAACTAATGGTCATGGTTTTCATCCAAAACAGAAGAGGAATTTTTTTACTTAAAACAAACAACAACAAAAAACAGATTAGGAAACGGAATATTCTAGATTCGTTTCTGTAATATATAGTTAATATTTTATAATCATACATTTTTGACAGCAAAATTTTAAACGAAGACTTACTACTAATAATCATGGTTTTATTAAAAAATGATTTTTTTTACTTTAAACCAAAAAAAAAGGTTAGGAAACGGAAAATCTTTGATTCGTTTTAATAGCATCTGCAAAAAATATGCACCAAGTATCAAGAAAATTGTGAGGATATTTATTCTTAATGACAAAAATGTTAATATCTCGAAAGAAAATAGAATTTAAATTGATTTTATAAAATTCCCAGAAAATAATTTTATATTTAAAAAATAATTTTTCATCAGTTTAATAGATCATAAATTTTTTTTAAAAAGTAAAATTACTATTTTTAATAAAATTATAATTTTAAATAGTGAATTAATTCCATTCATATTTTTTTTCGTCGACATAGTTCCGTGAATTCATTTCATTTTTTAATAAAGTATTATAGACCAGAAAATAGTTATTATATATTATTCAATTTCTAACTAAATAAAAGAAAATAAATTCTTCATATATATGAACCAAGAATATATGAACCAAAAGAAAATAAATTCTTCATATATATGAACCAAGAATATATGAACCAAAAGAAAATAAATTCTTCATATTTATGCTGTGCAGAAATATGTTACACCATACGAAACATTTTGGAAATATTGGATTTTATATCGATGTGAATATTGGATTTTTTTGTATTATTTAAGCTTAATGTAAATACAATATCATCGATTAAATAAATCAATGTTATTACTGTACCTGAAATGTTGTATATCAGATAGCCACCATTCTGGAATCGAATAAACGATCTCAATTTAAACAAAGGCATTTTGAGTATTCACCTAGTCTGTATAAGTTTATGAATTGAAATGACAAAAAAAGGACAAGAAATAAAACAAAATGCGTTTTCTTCTTTTAAGAGCATGTCACTGATTTAAAAATCAATAAATCTTATGATAGTCTTGATAAGACTATCATAAGAAAATAAATTTATTTTGAATTGCTTCATGACATAAAACTAGGATGTTCATCTTGAATGTAGTTAACATCACATAAAAAATCTTAATGCTCTAGTTGACTCTGTAAATTGGATACATTAACATCCATATTATTTGCGAATGCCATTTTAGAATGGAATCTTCCTGTCATAAAACAGATATTATTTGATGTATCTGTAATCCTTGATCGTTTATCTTTTTCATTCCAATTTTAATATGATAATGTTTATAGGTCTACATTCCAAGATGTCATTACATATAAACTAGTTCAATAAAATCATATTTATAAATTCTGTGATGGGTAAGGCAATATGTGATGCAAAAATATTTCAAAACGTTTTGCAGAGAAAACAGTTGAATTCAGGGCTACCAAATTTGACAAGTACGGTTTTGGATAGTAGCTGTCTAATAAAAAATAGTTTTGTAAAGGTTTGAATAAATTTATTGTAAATTCATTATTATTGTTATTTTTCTAAGATAATTTAAAAATAAATATTAGAATAAAACCGTTTTTACAACATTTTCATATTTAAGAAATGTTTTTCTCAATGATATCAGTTTTTTCTACTGCTTTCACTTTCATTTTTAGAATTTATAAAAATATTTTAAGTAAATTTTCATATACTTTTTCACTGAATTGATACTCAGGTGAATTAGTATTAAATGTAAAAGGAAAAAATTACAAAATTAAGAAACTAATTTCAAAAAGAAAATAAAGAAAAACGAAAAATAAAGCTTAATATATTTCAAATTAGAAGTTCAAATCCTCTCTAAATTTATTTCCATAATACAATTAGATAATTATTAAAAATGCTCAAAATTCATTTTTTCATATACTTCAAATATGGTGAGCTTAGTATTTAACTTCACTTAAAAAAAATATTTTTCTTTGTCTATTTGGGTTAAATATTTGGCAGAGCTTCACCATTAGTAAAAAAACCGCTTGCTAGATTTTATTCATCCAGTTTGCAGAGCTTTTGAGCTGCCATGTTCATATAAACATTGATTATTCAAAGCACTGGTCACTTCAAATAAGCGGAATATGGCCATAATTAGATATAATTTTGTTTTAAAATATTTAAATGCTATATAACAAACCTGATTTTTTAGTTCATTGTCCTTTAAGTAGTATCAAATTCACGAAAAGATAAGTACGCACAATTCCAAAAAATTTGCTTCCAGAAACCGGGAAATCTAAAATATAGAAATTCGTCAAAATTTTGAGTTTCATTTCTTTCTTTATTTTTGTTGCTGTTGTTGTTGCTCGCAATGCTTTGTGTGTTACTTCACACACCAATAAAAATTCAGTTTTATGCTGTTGAACGCCTAGTTAAATTGACATTGTAAGACTTCCATAATATATTTGACACAGCAGAGAATGAATTTTTCGCATCGCTGCTAAATCTAAAAGAAACTATCATTTTTGTGTGAATTCGATTTGAATTTCGATAGATTATTTCAAATACTTTTCAACCACAGGTCAATGGCTTTGCTTTGGTCTTAGAGATAAAGAAGAAATGTGGTTAGATCATTTCAACAAAATTTGGAATTTTTTGTTGTTACTAATGGCACTTGCCATGGACAAGCTTGCTGACGTATCAGCGGATTTAAGCCGAAATAAGCGTCTTTTATTTTGAAGTAGCGCCTACTAGGGTCAAGAGCACGACTTTAGCAATTCACTCATCACATTCGCGTGCACAGCCCCCTTTTACAGGGTAGGGGGCACATTCACACGCCTCACAAACAGAACACAGAAGAACAACCATGTCCTAACGGGAACTCGAATTCGGGATGCTCGGAACACAAGGAAGACGGGCTACCTCTATACCAGGATGCCGGCAAATTTGAAATTTTAAAAGCATTATTGAATAAAATTCATTTAAATTTTATTAATTAAACGCATTTTGGATCAGGATAGTCTGGGTGGTAAGGGCACTGGATTTGTATCCCTTGGGCTGCGAGTTCGAACCCACCAAACGAAGACTCAAAGTGTGTGGAGTGGTTGGCGCGCATTAAATCTGTCATAGTCACAAAGTCCTCAATGTCGAGAGTAATACCACTGGGGGTACGGGGTCAGAAGTGATCGTTCTCTGTTCCTGATCTAAATTGCGATCTGTGGGTAAATGAACGAAATAAATGAATGAAATCCTCCCCTTAAAATAGAAATGTGATTTAGAAGTCAAACTTCTGCCCTCGGCTGCTCAGGGGTCCATATCCTCAGAAGCTACTGCACCCTTCCTTCCGTTGTGAAAGCGGAACACGGGAACAACAACAAACGCATTCTGAATGTTTAGTTGGAAAACTAGTTTTGTTTGACACATCTTTATTAAGTGGATTAAGGAAAAAAACTGACTTTTAAGTTGAAACTTTTAATAATTATATTTATTTCTATGTAACTAATTTAGGCTTTTTTATGATTAATATTTGCATAGATATCATTAAATGCATGGTAATCGAATACGTAATTCTGTACTAAATGAGATTGAATAAATAGTTGGATAAGAATTTCAGAGACAGGAAAACTTTAGGATAGGTATGTAGCTTCTGAATTTCTTTAAGTAATTTTTTGAAAGTTAATCTAAAGATCTTAAATTCTATATACAGATCCGATGAAAATATTGCTTCTATAAAGAATCCATAAGTTATGTCTCTACTTCGACAGAGTAGAAATTGTAAAATGAAGAGAAATAATATTTATGTCTAGAGGTTTGGGAAGAATATTATAAAAAATTATTAAATTTTGTATCTTGACAATGTTAAAGCTCGATTCGTAAAAATGTTAGTTTCTAGGTATAATTCAAAGAAGAATTGTTCAAATTATGATCCTATTCTGTTAATAAGCAAGAAAAATGGGGATGAACAAAAATAATGGGAACTTTGTAAATGCAACTGAATTTAATTCAAATAGTCGATTTGTGCTTTTATTAATAGAATTGAGCACATGTATTCGTATAAAGTTTTTGAATCATTGAAATGTGAATTAGACCCTGTTTATTGAATCAAGTACATGTAAATTGAATTTACATAAAAAATAAGGATTTTTTTTTATTTTTAGTAGTTTAAAATAAAAGGTAAATGTCTGCTTCCAGTTATATCTTTATTTTGTCTCTCTTGCAATTAGAAGTCAGCTTATTACAAACCAGGATATAAAAATGTTGTTTATCTATAAGCATTTTAAAACTTTAAATTCATTTTCTGAAAACGAGTTGTTCATACATTAATGCACTCAAATTTTATTTTTAAATGTAATTCTAGTATAGCAATTATTTTCTCTATAAGATATGTTATGTTTTATTATTGTTTATTTATGTTATATTAACAATTTGTCACTCTCTAAGATAATTTACGAAGTTTTAAGGTATGTTATTTTTTATTTATGTTATGTTAATAATCAGTTACTCTCTAAGAGATATTACAAAGTTCTAAGACATATTATGTTATATTATTGTTTATTTATGTTATATTAACAATTTGTTACTCTCTAAGATAATTTACGAAGTTTTAAGGTGTGTTATATTATTATTTATTTATTTTATATTAACAATTTGTTACTCTCTAAGAGATGTTACAAAGTTCAAAGATATGTTATGTTATATTATTATTTATTTTTGTTATACTAATAATCAGTTACCCTTTAAGATATGTTACAAAGTTCTAAGATATATTATGTTATATTATTATTTATCTATGTTATACTAACTATTAATAACTCTCTAAGAGATGTTACAAAATTCTAATATATGTTATGTTATATTATTGTTTATTTATGTTATAATAATAATCAGTTATCGTCTAAGATATGTTACAGAGTTCAAGATATGCTATGTTATATTATTGTTTATTTATGTTATAATAATAATCAGTTATCCTCTAAGATATGTTACAGAGTTCAAGATATATTATATTATATATTAATCTTTATTTATGTTATATTAACAATTTGCTACTCTCTATGTTAAAAAAGAAAAAAAAACAGTTGCAATTGTTTTTCCCCTTCGGAATAATTCTGGTTTTTGTAAATAATGCTAAAAATTACATCAAAATATGCTTTTTTCTTCAAAAACTACATATATCTTTAAATAATGTCCTTTTTATTCAACATTTTATCCTTATATTATTAAAAAAAAACATCGTATAAGCATTAAAATATTTGTTTTTCGAGATATCTCCACCCTTAAGCACTTGTCGCTCAGACTCTGGTTGCAACTCAATCAGTAAATGAATCTAACCGCAAAGTGAAACTTTTTTTCCCTCATCTTTCAGGCCGATCGAGACAGGCATACGGAATGGGCCTATAATTTGAGTTTGTTTGGGGTCTGTACCTACTGACTCGAGAGGCCTCACGAGAAACGAGTTCCTCTTCCGGTGCTTCTGTGGAGGCAAATTTCCGAGGTCATTGTCACGCCATTCATATCGCATCGTTTAGGGAGCCCGTTTTTTGTTTCTATGCATAGTAATGATGCAAGTGCGGAAGCTGTTTCATTGTTTCATTCAAGACGATCCGTTTCAACAGTTTGGAATAATTGCTTGAGGTGTGGATCCTAATCGGTGCGTTATTGTCTTGTTACGGTTGATTGATTCTTGGCCAGGTTGATGTGTCTGCTTTGTTAAAGATAAATCATATACACTATAGTTCAGAAATGATTGTTTATCATATGACTCGAAGAATGTCTATTTTTATTTACTAACATTTCATTTTGTAGTTAAAATACATATTAGTTATCACCTTTTTATTAAACAAATTTTTATAAAATTCCATTAAAAATTATATTGGTTAATCATATATTTAAAATTACTAGTTTCAGTCTCTAAACAAAGCATATTTCTTAAGAATTCAAATTATGAATTTGTGATTTTCTTTTCAGAATTTTTTTTAGATTTCTTTTTTTTGTGTGTGGGGGACTTTCATATATTTTTATGTGGTAATTAATTTCCACACTCTATTCCTTATTTTCATTATTCTTCATTCAATATTTTTCTAAAATTTATGAAAAAAAATACTATTTAAAGGGTTTTGTTCGTGAATAAAGATTTATTAAATTAATAAAAATTCTGTATTGTAGAATAATAATTTTAAAATATAAAATAAAATAAATTTTTCAATTGATTCGAGAACATGATATCACTATATTACATCCTGTTTCTTGAGAACAACTAACTGATGAAACAGGTTGTAGTAGTATTGTGATATTATGTCCAAGGACTTATCTCTAGTTTGGATTTAAGATTGATTAAAAACAAAAGGAAAACTGAGAAAAACACATATCATCTTTATCGGATATTTTTAATTTTTCAGCAATTAATTTTCAGCTTAAAATAAAACAACTACTTACTTAAAAATCATTCCAATTGAGAATTTTAACATGGAATTTCCCATATAGATAAACCTCAAAATGAAATTCTTAAAGTTATTTTTTTCTTGTCATTTTAGGGTTGACATTAGAAGGACAACAAATTCAAATTAGTAATGATGATAAAATGAAAGATTAAAAATAAGTATGCCATAACTGCAGATATATATTATTTCAACGCAATAATGGAAAGAGGGGATGCAAAGGTATCTTAAAATATCCTAAAAAATATAATTTTTGAAGCTTTGTATACAGTTTGAGGTAAAAAATGCCATCTATGCATATTAAGTTTAGGCATAAAGTCATAATATTTTAAATTCTCTGAACACTATTTTTGTACGTTCATAGTTTATTTTCCTATTTTACCATTTTCTAATAATCATAAAAATGTTATGACTAATCATTAAATTTTGAATAATGAGGGAGGATACTTACAAGAATATTAAGTCGGAAATTACTTTTATTATTAATTAATAATTTAAAAAAACGTATTTAATATTTTTTGAATATTATAAAAATGTTTATTTATTTCTATAAAATTCTGAAATATATATGTGCTGTGCTTAAAATACTTTCCTAATGTAAAATTTTTTCAATTACTTTGTCATTTATACTTTTGCTTATCGAATTCGCTTCTATTTTTGATTTTCTCTTTTAAAAAATCTTAAATAAATAAAATTACTTATAATTTTCTAATTTATTTGAAAGATAATATAATAAAAAAAAAGATAAAAGATCATTTGAAATAAACAATTTTTTTTAACCTAAATTCTTTATAACGAAACTAATATTCAAAAAATAAAGATTGATATAAATTTTTAGAGACGCTACTTGAGGAAGATATCAATCAATCCATAGCAAATATTAACAGTCAGTAATAATATCTAAGAAATGAAAAAGTCAATATTATAGTTACCAGCAAGGAAACTCCCTACATCTTGACTGCCGGCCTGACCGATAAAAGCGAGGGCACACGTCAATGTCAGGGTCACACTTCCAAAGTGCCACCTTCCCGAAGTAAACATGGTGAAAGTCACCATATAATGCTATTATATACACACACACACACTCAAACACTTCAAATTAACCTTTCTCGTGAAGAAAAAGTATATTTTTCAGTGCATAATTACGATTGGGGCTTCAAGACTTTGCATCGGTGAACCAACTTTCATCTCTTGATGGATCCAGAGTCAAGTAACGTTATGTTCCAGGTGTGTGCGTTGAACTGAAGCAATGATCAAAACCGGCTCTCTCTTTTTCGGAACCGTGTTCTCAAAAGAACGTCTGCACCGTTCGAATCGTAATGGTAGTCTAGCGTCACTCTCAGAAGTTTTTCACTCTCTATTTAGTTGTTCTTTTCTCACGTGATACGAGGAACACGATTTTGGAACTGACTTAAGAGGATGGTTCGCCTTTGTTTCGTATTAGTTGTTCGGGAAAATGGATTAATAAGTCAGTCGTTGAGATCGCAGCCGCAGGGGGGTATGAGAGTTTTGGGATCCTTAATGTGCGAAAAAAAAAAAGAATTTAATTACGATCGTGGCATCTTTATTGTTTTAGAGTATTTATCGTTTTTTTAAAAGATTATCCAGATTTTCTTATGACTAGATGATTGATTTTTATCTGTAATAATGTGAGAAAACAATTAATGGATAAAGTTCTTTAAATACTTGTTTTTATTTTGATAAGGCGAAATTGAAATTGTGAAAATTTCAAGTAATTTTGAAATGGTAGAAGTAAGCTCATACAACAAATGTATAATTCTAAATTCAGTCGCTTTCTTTATGGCTGATTTCCATTTAATCAAGACATCAATAATAGATAATAAAAAATATCTAGTTCGTAATTGCTTTTTTAATTAAAAAATATTTTCTTAAAAACTGCGAATAGAAGAAATTAAAAAAAAATTACAAGCAAATTACAAAGTTAGGTGACTGACATTTTGTTCTGACATTTAACAAGCAACATTATAATTTTATAATTTGGTTTTTCTTCTGTATTCTGTGTTCTTTTCTGTCTTCCTTTCTGAAATGTACAAACAAATTACAAATTCAGGTGACTAGCATTTTGTTTTGATTTTTAAAGCAACATTATAATTTTATCGCTTGAATTTTCTGTATTCTTTTCTGTGTTCTTTTATGAACTTCTTTTTGGTTTCTCAGAAATCTTTTTAATTTCTGAATTAATATGTATCATTTCTGAATCCTCCTGGTCAAAACCTATGTGCCTTGAATAGTTGTGGTGTGTGCCGAGCCTTTGGAGGTTAAATAAATAGATAAATAATTCATTTTCCTCTTTAATAAAAACAATTTTATAATTTCACAATGCCTTTTGAGGGAATATTAATTTTCAATGATCTTACCCTTTTTTTAAAATAAAGTTTAACATAAATGAATAAATGTTAGAACGTAATCTCAGAAATACTAATACTTTTAACTACCAAGAACTATTCGACATTAAAGTGTTTATTCTGATATCCACTCAATAAGCTTCTAAATATCTTTATACGTTTCCCAAAACACTAATTAAGGCTATTAATCACTAAAATATCCATTGCTTTTAAAATAAAAGATTGTGAAAACTGATGCAATTTAGCACAATTATGATGCTTTTATAAAAGCATAATTAATCTTGGTATCAGGAAAAATTCACATTTTTCAGATTCTATCCTTGTGTCTTTATTTTTTTTAAATACTGTGTTATTGCTCAATCAAAAAGTCACGGTCAATAAGCCTCTCGCACTTAATAAATGCAATGGGGGGTGTCAAAAAATACCATGAGATATAACTCACGGAAATATCAAATGGGTATTTCTTTCATTTATAATTTTCCTTTAAAAAAAGAAATAAATAACGCATTCAAATTTATAGTTTAGAAATAGTTTTGATATGAAACTATTCAGAATTATTTTAGTTTAAAAAATGTCATTTAATATTTAAAAAATTATGGTAAATGTTAGATAAATCAAGGATCATAATCTATTGCAGATTTTTTTGAAGTGGCTATTACTTTAAATCTTAATGTATTTGCAATGCATTTACTTAATACATTCATACATTTGCTTTACATAAGAAATTCAAAGACTTAATAAAAATTTCTTTAAATGGAACGGAAATCCTATTTTGTGGCATTGTGGTAACCTTTATTGTGGAAAAAGCAAGACGGACGTAAAAAATACTTAGGAAAAACCGAAGGATACGACCCAGGTTTAAAAAAAATTATTGCAGAATAACTACCTCATTAGTCATTCGAAATTATTATTCATCACTTTAGACACTAAATTTTGTTTCGAGTTGAAAAAGAATGCAGGGCCGAACAACTATTTGCTTACCACTAACACTACAATCATACAAGATGATCTTTCTAAATGTTTTGATCATATTGCCAAGATCAGTATTAGAAAACTGCGAACAGAATTCATAGACTTTTGTAAGAAATATCACCACCTAATTTATTATAATATTTTTAAAATATTAAACTCTATGTTCCATATCATCAGGGCCGGTCATCTAAAGAGAACAGCAAATGATATGCACTGGGGCCCCGTGAGTGAGAGCGAAAACACCGTGGTTAAGAAAATAGTCTTTTGAACAATAATAATATTTGCAAATACTGAAAATATACGTTTGTTTCCATGTGGCTTATTGAGCGTCGACTGATCGCGGTAATACCTTTAAAAAGAGGAGAAAAGTTTATTTATGAATAAAAAAAATCCCCATCGGAAATGTTAAGACAAAGCGGCGTGAATTCCGGCATTAAGCGGAGTTAGATGGCGAGTCTGAGGCTGGGTTCAAATGGAATAAATCATTAGCTATTTACTTTTTTGTACATTTCTATGTCTAACGTAATATTTTTTTATCATTTGCTCGATGATTAAGCTGCGAATACAAAAAGTGAAACGAAGATAAATTAAATGATCAATTCTTAGCAATGCCCAATGCATTACTGCCTCTAAATTGTAATTTTTATGAATTGATGTATTATCAGAAATAAAATCATGGATTAATTAAACATGCATTAATAATGTATGTTCTTGTTTGTATCTTTTTTCTTTTTTTACTTCACAATAAACTAGGGTTACTTATGACTTCTTGCATCCTTTTTCATAGTAAAGACTGGCTCTGCATGTCATCATCATCAACAGCAACATCCAAAACATTTGGCCCATGATATCAGATTCAATGCCCATCATAATCATAAACAATGTATCTTCTGTAGAAGCGGCAATCCAACGTTTAGTCTTTCATTCTTGAAATTGAGACGTGTTATTTCAAAATGGCAGGGTACAACAGTCTCAAAGGAATCCCCAAAACATTCTCACATCTCTCTCTTTTTCTTAAAAAAGGTGGACTTGGAACATCTGCTCAGATTTTAATTTTCATTGTGTCTCACACAAGAGATCTGAGATTCGAAATACAGTGAAGAAAATCTGTTTTTGTAGAATAATTTCATAATGGTAACGAATTTAGTTGTGGAATTTCAAGCGTGGATTTAGCTTTTTGCTGAATCTAGCGCTCAACATTCAGCATCTAATTAGAGGCGTATGGTTAAAGAATAAGTACTAGAAAATAGAATACACATTTCAGGTGCCTCTCTGTTGACTGACTGAAATAAAAAAAAACTGACAAAGATTCATAATTGTAGTTCCAAGATCAATTAAAAATTTAATTTGAATCATTGTATTTTTAAACTATCGCTTTTAGGTGTATACAAGCTGGCTTCCTGGCATATGGATAGCACGTCTTCCCCAAGAGCTGGGCGACCCGGGTTCGAGGCATGATTATTCTTCTGTGTTCTATCTGTAAGGTGTATGATTGTGCCCCCCTGTAAAAAAGGGCTGTGCCAGCGACTGTGATGAGTGAGTAGCTAAGTCGATCTCTTGGCCCTAGGTGGCGCTACTTCAAAACAAGGGACACTTCTTTCTGCTTAAAACTCGCTGATGCCTCGGTGAAGCTTGTACATGGGAAGTGCCACTAATAACAACGACAACAACAGGTATATACAAGCGCGCATACCAATAGATGGTCAAACTTTTGACAGATCTGGTTTTAAATTTAATATGAATCTGCATTTTAGATTCTACGTTTCTGTACAATATTTTATTTATTTAGCTCTTTAGCTTTTAAAATTATTGTGCTCACTTGCACTCGGATAACAAGACTTTTTCTCAATGAGTTTTAGAAAAAATTGGATAGAAAACTTCTGAATTGTAGATGATAATCCGTAAACTTTACACTAAGTTTAAAAATTTGACAGTAACTTTTAAATTTAGTGCAAAGTCTATATACTGATTCGTATCGTAGATTTAATGGAAAGTTTTCAAGATATCGTGTTTGCAGACAAGCATAATTTCTAAAATATGTTTTTCGGGCTGAGAGAGGTCTGGAACGTGTTTATTCATCAAAATTTAAAATTCGAATTCGAATTTTCTTTTTAATCTTAACATTTGTATGGCACAGAGATAGCGCGTCTTCCTCGTGTTCTGGGAGTTCCGGGTTTGAGTCCCGGTCCGGGCATGGTTGTTCTTGTGTGTGATATCTATGAGATGTGTTACTGTGTCCTCCTGTAAAAAGGGGCTGTGTGAGAGAATGTGATGAGTGTTTAGCTAAAGTCGTACTCTTGGCCCTAGTTGGCGCTACATAAAACAAGAGACATATATCCTCGGCGGGTTTGCCCATGGCAAGTGCTATAAGTAACAACAACACACATTTTATATACAAAAAAGTAGCAAAGGCAATAGCGAATTTCAATTGGAGAATTTTCTGATGGTTCTAAAATTGTATTCCTTTTTAACCTATCATCATTTTTATGTTAACATATCTATTTTATTTGATAACGTCACAAGCTTCATGCTTGTAAATAGGAGATTATTTATTCAATTTTTCTCCTATTACCTGCTGTTTTGAAAATTTTGAAATTCTTTTACATGCAAATTTGGTAAAACAAAACTGTATTTTTGTTGGGAAATTTCGGCATTAAGGTTATTTCAAAATTTTAAATTCCATATTAGTTTGTCTCACATACTCAATTCTAAAATGATTCAAAGCATTTTGAACTTGCTATTATGTGTCATTAGTTTGGGTAAATCACTTCACTTGGCATCAAATATGTGGCTATTTAATCAGTATCGTACGCAGCAATTAGTCAAACCAATAACTATACCTATTTCCCTGGTTCGGGGCAGTAGTAGACGAGATCAAACTGCTCCTACCCGTTTCCTTAGTGGCCATCCATTATAAACGACTTTTGTCGGAGGTGCTAAACAGTTCGAACTCTGCAATAAATGCTCTTCTGCACAGGTCTCTCATAGCCACATTTTATATTGGCTTGCTTACCAGGCAGGACCTGGTTCATGATCCCCTTTTGGTGCTGGATTTTCTCAGGGTGAATGAGTTCATGGACCTGATATAGCTCTGATGGTCACGGGGATGAGAAACAACAACAAATGTAGCTAATATGTAAATATAAGATTTTAGACGGTATAAATACGTGTCACTATGTTTGTAATGTAGGTGTCTTAGGCTCTATAATGACCGTCTATGTATTAACAAAATGTTCATAATAACTAAATATTTCATCGTATATTTCGTTTATTTTCCTCTTCATAAATTGTGTTTGATTTAAACCTTTCATTTGTCGGACTCAATCTTTAGAGACTTTTATTTGCCACCATTCCACTGCAGCTGCTCTAATGTCAAATGACTGATTTTGAATATTTTAGGATCTCTGGCCTGTTATATATATATATCGTTCTTTAACGATTTTAATATTTTTTATTAATCAAATAGTTTAATTTCGTTTTTTTTAACTAATGGCACTATCTACAGAGAATTTCAGAAAAAAATGATTCCAGGAATTAATGCCATTTTTGACAAATAATAAAATAAAATTTAAAAAGTAGGAAATAAATAATTTAAACAATTCTACTTCTCGTACGTTAATTGAAGATGTTTTTAAAAACTACTTTTGTTAAAGACATTCATCATTTTTTTCTTTTATTTATTTAAATCTTATTTTTAAAAATCTTCGATTTATTATTAATCACAATTTTTTTAAGCTTGCTAAAACACATTGGTCATTGACATTGAGATTGTGTTTAAAAATACATCTTATTTTATCACTTTCGAAAATAAGAACTGCTGCTAAAAGTTTAACTTTAAGCCTGAATTTTACAGCTAAAGATATTATATTTCTAATTCGAATTGATTCAGGATTACAAATTCTTTTATGTACTTAAACATCTGTTTCACTCTCTCTTTCGTTCACTAATATTCTTTTGTTAAATACATTTTTCTCTTCTTCCTGTATTCTTTCATCTTGATCTAGTCAAAGACCTTTCAATCATAAATACATTTTTTTAATTCCTTACAAGTATTTTAAAATCTACTTCACGTGTACTTTACTCATAAGTGCATTCAACCATTATTCGTAAAAAAAAACGTAAATTAAAAAACTATTTATAAACATTAGTGATCGTATTAACTTCTCAAAGTTTTATATTTTTTCATTTCCATTTGAATTAAAATAAAAGAACAAATGCATATTTCCCTTCCCAAATAAGTCAACCACAAAAATCAAATCCATTCATAAAATGAAGTCTAATTCTTTCAGCTTGAATTAGAAATTATTCATGTATTTTTTAAGTCGATTTACTTTTAAATTACAAATAATAATTTTTTGTCATGCTGATCCAAGCTCACGATTTTTTTAACACTTTCACATCTGTTTAGAGCTTTAGTTGATAATTTTGGAGTAAGGATAAAAATTCAATTCCTTGATTTCTTTCCAGCTTATTTAAACCAAGATCTTCCTGCAATAAATATATAAATAAAAAATAATATTAAAATATTTTTAAATTTATCATATGCTCATAAGTGTGATACGTTCAACAAGTTTTAATGAAGTTTGTAAATGAATCAGAAAACAGAAATTTAATTAAAATCAAATATTAAAAATTCGATTACTTGCCGAATAAGTCATTTTAAATTTTTAATCAAGTAATTTTCGAGTCAAAATTAACGTATATATTATATTCTAAATATAATATTAATTTTTTGCTTTTTGAATGAATGTTATAAAAAATAATTCTTTTAATGAAATTTAATTATATTGATAAAAAATAATATAAATAATAGCAATCTAAAAGATTCGGTTTGACTTTAAGGTATTAAGTCAAGTGCTCATAAAATGTACAAAATTATTTTAAAAAATAAAAAAATACTAATAAAATTTTGTATAAAACTTCGTTAAAGATTTCTTCCTATAGTATCCCGATCTCTCTCACACAAGAAATAAATTGCAAATTATTTTTATGGAGAAGTTTAAAAGTATTATAAAGCTTCTATATTCATAACAATAGTTTTATAACATTGCAAATCTGCTGTTAATAATGAATATGCAAAACAAATTATCATTATTTATGATTCAAATATCAATTTTTTGTGAGGAAATAGTTTTTATGTCTGATAATTTCATTTATTAGTTAAGAAAATTCTATACGCGACAATATGTTAACAAAGTATTACATTAAAAGTCAAAGTAAATGCTTTGAAAATTCGAGGAAACATGACCAGATGTGACGCTTTTTTTCCCTTTTTTTTCTTTTTGAATATTTCTAAAAATGTTAGATGAACTTTCCTTGAACTCTGATATTACAGTGACGATTCATTTTCGAGGACATTTAGAGACGGACCATAAAAAGTATTAAAAGAGGAATTGATTTGGGTTTATTCCGTTTAAAAAAAATTGATAGTTATTTGTAATATTTAGTATTAGTTATGAATTTCTGTGTTTGACGCTTATATAAATTCTAATTAAAATGCCATTTATATTCGGAAAAATTAATCCTCTTTCTTAAAATCTCACATTTTTTCACGTGTTTTTTTTCTCACTATAACATCTAAGCTCTCAACTAAATTATATTATAGAATATGTGACAATATGCAAAAAAAATGCCTTATAATAAAAATTAAAAAAAATATTTTAAATATTAAAGAAGTTGTAAATATTTCTAATAAATAATTTTTAATTTTATATGTGAGATCCAAAATGTAATTTTCTTTAATTTTAAAGCCTGATATAAAAATAGATAATTTATATAAAAATTCATTTAAAAAATTGCGAGCAATACTGTTAAGATTAAGAATATCTAAATTGTAATAAGCTGAATGTCATTTGCTTTCTGAAAAAAATTAAATGATTTGGTCTTTCTCTTGAATTAGCTTCTTTTAAAATTTGGATTTTTGGATAGTTATAAGAATTTATAAAAAAACATACACATAAATTAAGTCTGTATATTTTTTAATTCATTCAGAATTAAATTAAATGTCCTAAGCAGCAATGTATATATATATTTAAATTATTATTATGGGGTTTTGAATAATAGAAGGCAACGAATAATTAAAGCTCGAAATCGCGTTGGTAATGAGAATAAATACCAATGCAACATCTTTTAATCGCATACATTTTTACCTGCTTTTACCAGTATCGCATTATTATTATGTATGATTCTTTGAAAGCAGATGCGTTTTTAAAAGGTTGACCTGCTTCTTACTGGTATTGTTTTTTCAAACCTATTTAAACTAGCTAATGACATAAATTAATTAAAACAAATACTGACTAAAAAAATAATAATGTTCCAACTTGATATTTTGAAATTTACGATAGTAGATTTCATTCTTTTTATTTTAATTATTTCTTAATTTATTTTCACTTTAAATTGCTTCATTCTCATAACGTGATAAAAGCAATATAAGTTGAAAATGATAATTCTACAAAAGATAAATTTAAAAACGTATTCAGATGGCAATCTCTTTTAACCAGCAATCATTTACTTGACTTTTTTTTTTGCTTTTATACTCAGGTATAATCTTAACGTTAAAAAATGATTTTTATCTATTTTGTTAATCGTGACAAAATTTGCGAACTTTAGACATAAACAGCTGCTTCTAGAGAAAAAAAATGTCCAGGTTAAAAATGTTAATAACTTTTATTTCATTTAATTTAGTATATTTTTGTACTAAAAATGTACTCGTGCAGTTAATTTGAAAAAAATTTAAATCAATATTAAAATTATTTTAAATAGAAAATTTATTCAAAATTTTTGAAAATAAGCAAATAAATTATAAAATTTACTTTTTAAGAGCTGATAATTTATCAAATTTTTTAGCTTTGATATTTTATAAGTAGCACCTTTTCTCTCTCGCCTTCATTTAACATTTTCATTAGTTCCGCAAATCTGTTAATATGAATGTAATAATTCATATATTCTCTTCATGTGCATTAAACTTTATATTATTAATTCAAAAATGAATTCATTCGTATTCAGTTTTATTATTTTTTGTAATTTCCTATTCTGTCTCTGTTAAGTAAATTATTAGTTAAGTGCATAAAATTACTATTCGGCTGTCATATTAAAGAATAAGTATTTATTATCACTTCCGTGAAAGCATTTATCTTTCCTATGAAATCAGCATGCTTTAGGTTTTCTGCATTCTTTTTGAAAAAACCGAAACTGTAGGCTTTTAAAGCTGATTCGCCCTATGATTGACTTTTCGTGTCCGCCACCCCCTCTGTCATCTGTATCGTTTCTTCATTTTTTTAAAAACCTGTGAGAACTTGAAGTTGTTTTATTGTTAGGTGTTTGGAGCCTCAAAATGCGTAGATAACAAATTGGTGATCTATCGCTTTTGAAGCATCAATTTTTCGCTTTTAGCGTAGTTAGAAAATAACGTAGAATGTTGTCACATTTGACGATTTATCACCAAGAAAATCATTTGAAAATAGAAATTTAATTTGTAATTCAGAAATTTAGTCAATGGAAACGGTGTTGCATTTTTTAAATGTTGTTATCATGTGAGAACATGGGTTTATTATGTGAGAATATTGGTTTGAGGTTTCTGTAACCACAAAAGGAATGGGCAGAAAATTGGCGATTTATCGCTTTAACAATGTTAAGTATCTGGGACACCTTAACTGAAACACGCATATAAATTACCAGAAGTTTTGATCTATCTTTTTTTATTGTTACTAATGGCGCTTGTCATGGACAAGCCCCCTTCTGTTACAGCAGCAAATTTAAGCCGAAGGAGCGTCTCTTGTTTTTGAAGTAGTGCCAAGAGTACGGCTTAGCTATTTACTCACCACACTTGCTTGCACATCCCCTTTTTACAGGGGGGCACATTCACACATCTCACAGATAGAACACAGAAAACACAATCATGCCTGAACCGGGACTCACAGAGCACGAGGGTGACGTGCTACTTTTGTGCCGTATGAATATTATGTTCTTATTATAAGCACAACAATATATGAATACATTTTATTTTATAAAGAAAAATTAATAGATTTCTGAGGAGTGAAATATCTGGGGATTTATAGTCTGTTTTATTCTGGTGATATGCTAAAACTTTAATATTCATTAAATTTTGAAATAATTCACAAATACATAGTTTTTCTATCTTTCTTTATCTGACTTCATCGTAGCAAAAACAGAACTTTAATTGGGAGATTCTCAGACAACATTACCATCATTAAATGGTTTAGAAGCATATCTCAAGATAAATTTAAACGTAATTGCAGAGTAATTTGTAAAATGATCATTACTCCAGGTCAGTTATTCATATTAAATCTTCCTGAGGACTCTTTGTGCATCAAGTGCGATGATGACAAAGACATTTGCCACATTCTATTAAAGCGCCCAAAGTATACAGCCTACAAAGTCGCATATGAATAAAATTGAAATTGGAAATTAATTTAATTTGCCTTTCTTTTGACTCAAGTTCCGGCAAGCAAAGCATCGTTATTTAAGTCCTCAAACATGTTGGTATCTACTTACTGTAACTTTACGGCATTCAAGAGAAAATAACTTTTGTCACTATACCCGACACTACTTGTTATGCTTACATTCAGGTTCAAGCCTGTCTGAATACATCATTTATTTAAAAATTTTATAACAAGTGTTTCCAACAAGAAAATGAATTTCCATAGTTAAGAATGTACATGAATGTACAGTTTTTCCTTGTTTTTGTTAATAAAGAATAATCAGATGTACAATCATAAAACCCCAATGGAGTTTAAAATTGTTAAAAAAATTGTGATATAAAGAACCATAAAAATGATTCTTGGTGGAATGATCTTTTGCTGAAATCTAAACTTCTTCGGACTCTATTAATAGATTTGATTTTCCCTGATCATAATTCTATTCAGTATTTTCATATGTCAGAGGTTATTCTCGGAAAATTCCTAGATTTTAAATAGAATAGTAAGAGTAAACAAGCACAAAAAAAATTAGTTTTACCAAACTTTATAAAAGTTTTAACAGATTCTTTCGGTCAATAATTTACAATTTCTTTATATTCCTCAAAAACTTCATGAGTACTCTATATTATTTGAATAAACATAGTTCGTAAAATGAAAATCTGGCGTCAAACTGATAATAGTAAAAAAGAAAAATAATGATATATAGCATTATCAAAATAAAAAAAGAAAGTTTCTATCAGTTTCTGGACGACGCTAACATAATAAGGAAAGAGATGAGCTTCACTAGAAATCGAATTAAGATGATTACACGATGCTTCTGATTCATAAGAACTTAGTTCTTAGTTTTTCTTTCCTTAAAAAATGATGAAAATAATCATTATCATCTCTAAAGGGGAAAAAAAGTTTAGATCAATTCAGTTTTGGTGTCAAACACCATGAATGATGGCATTGGCTTGACACAAATGCAAATAACCATAACTGTATTGAGCTAAAGATGGATTATATTTTTCTTCTGCATGCGTGCATTTGAGTATTTAATTCCCTGATCTTCTTTAGCACTTAATCCAAAATCTGTTTCATTCAATAACGGGAAGATGTAAAGCAATATAAAAAGCAAAAACTACAGCTCTCGAATCTGAAAAAAAAAATCGTCTAAACAAAATGATTGTAAATATTTTTCGATTGATTTTATCTCAATCGAGATAATTTTTAAATAGGATATTTAAATTCAAAGCATCAAAAATGATGATTGTGTGAGTTCCTATAAAAGGTTATATTGGTGTAATTGACTGCTTAATGGTTGGTCGTTATTTTAGACTTAGTCAGCTTAGCTTGACTTTTTAACTTCGTTGGTGTAATTGGCCGCTTAATGATATGTTGCTATTTAAAACTGGAATCTCTAAAATATGAAATATCAATTATCACAAAAACGTCTATAAATGAATTAGAAAAACATCCATATTTTTAATCCTAGCTTGATCTATTAGTTTTAAATCTTAAAGTAGAATTGCGAGCAATTTTTATTCCATTTTCCTAGAATAATATCAGAAGATAACTGCTAAAAATAATAAGATAACTGCTAACAAATTCAAGAAATTTCTCCCTCTATTATTATTATTATTATTTTATGGCAATGGAATTTAAAAAAGAAAATTTCAAAGTTTAATTTTAAAGTACGTTAAAAGTTAAAGTTAATTCTTTTTTTAAAAAAAATCGTACTAGTTTTAATGTAGCTGCAAAGCTAAACAATACCATCGGTCCGCTATTCTTCTTTTTTTTTAAAAAATGGCAAATCATTGTTCTGAAAAATAACTTTAAAAATCCAGATCTTTTCCTAAAACTAATTAAATTATAAAAGAAATTTCCTGAAAATTATCTTATATGCATTCTATTTTTAAGTTGAATTTCATAAATATTATTTTGAGAACAAATCCACAATAATAAAAAATAATTAATAGTAAAAGCATTATTTTATTTAAGATTTTTAACACGGATACGATGTGTATAAAGAGGATATTGCTAAAAAAATTGTTAAAAAGATCGATACTGGAGATATGCATAAAAAATTGTTTCTTATTCTTTGAAATTAATGGGTTCAGCTACAGTATAGAAGCCTTTCTATTTTTTCTAAGAATTCTATCGTTTTAACAATGCTATAGTGGAATGCCGTTTCGTCAGCGAAATTACAAGTTACATAATGCATTTCTTTAGTAAACACCTCACCTATTTACAAAAACATTAACTCCTTTTCATTTAATATCAAACAATTCCAACCAGGATATACCACACAACAAACAACCATCTTCCAGCCATGTTCTTTTACTGTAACAAAAACCAGTTTATTTGTTGACAAACTTCCGAAACAAAAGCGGGATTTCGACGAGGTCCGCAAATGAAACGGAAACAGTCGTGATGTAATTTCTCGGTTGGGAGTGACGTCACAGGCATTGTTTTCCCGCCAACGCACGGGCGGCAGTGAACCCAGTATCGAAGTCAATGACCTGAAGACGCTAGCTTCCCAATCGAGAGCGAAACTATGCGACCCCGCTCATGACGAATAACCAAGGAAAAACCGTATGACCTTCACCGAAGGCCGATTCTCCGCCGACTTACCTACCTTCTTTAATTTCTTTGCACCACCCCACTTAGTTTAGTTCCAAAGGTGAACTGGTAGGCGTCATTTTCAATTGCAGGCACGTACTTTTAATTTATTTTCCACTTTTTTTCTTTCTTTGAGAATTTCATAATGAATCGGCCATGACAAAACATTAGTATCTGAACGAACTCTTAACAGTGGGGAAGTTAATTCTGACGAGCAGGGAAAGTTAGGGGACAAAAGCAGATCCAAAAATTCTAGTGCAAAATATAAATCATGATAATGTTTCTAACTTGATTCGTCTATTTATATACATATATTGTTTTCCAAAAATGTAATTTTAATTGTAGCAATTAGGCTACACGCACAATATGTTTAATACTATTGCAATGATATAGTTTTTGCAGTGATTGAAAAATCACAAATATGGATGCACATTATACACGAAAATATTTTAGCATTTTTATTAAAGTTTAAAAAGTTTCTATAAAAATGAGATCATCGGAAGAGAATTTTTCTCCTTCTTTATTTCTTTCACCTCACAACCCCTCCCCCTTTGAATTTTACAGAGGTTAGGATTAATTTTTGAGTGATATTATGCTCTGAACTTATTTTTTAAAAAAGCGTTAAAATTTTGGGTTTTTTTAAATATATGCTTAGTTAAAATAATCAAAAACTATTTGATGATATATAAACTGTTTGCCATTTTTTATAACACTAAATCCCTCTTTTAGCTCTGTAGAACGTTTTGAATTTTTTATAGCACCAAGCGTTATGGCGAGCTGCTGCTTGCTTGCTTTAAGTAAGTCTGACGACTTAGCTTTGCTTGCTTGCGTGAAGAGGAATTGGCGCCTTTGTTTGCTTGATTGCTTTCGTCAAGTGAGTCTGACGATTTTGCTGCGGGTAAATGGCACCACGACTGTTGTGGAAGGTTGCGTTGTCAAAGTCACCAATGTACCGATTAAAGGGCGCGATACGAGCCTGTGACACGAGGGCCTGTGGCCGAGTAGACCATAATACAAAGGTCGACTTCAGTATCGTAGATGTTATCTGGCTTATGAAGCTAGCGCCACACATGTAAGGTGAGTTTGCACTCGATCAGTTATAAGACGGCCAGTGAAATGGCGCATGCGCAGAAAGGGACTCATTTACGTTTGCCGCAATTTCATAAGCGGCCAGTTATTCTTTGTTTGGTTATAAACTGCCGTTTTGGCGTTCCTGATTTTTTCTTTTTCATTGCATATCTTATCAAATGGATGGATATTTACTCAAAAAAAGATGGTAAAATAAATAAATAGATAAACAGGTGAACATCCTTAAATTTGGAAAACTACAGAGAAAATGGCAAATCAGAGATCTGTTGTTGTTTTTTTTTTTTCAGGCCAAAAAATAACTCAGAAATTTTTCAAAAGCAGGAGCAGTAAAAAAAAAAAAAAAAAAGCAATATTACGCCAAGTTGTTGTCCCGATGGAGCTTGTCATCGGCTGAACCGCATTTGATGAACAATATCGTTGTCCAAAATCGTCGAGATTTGTCATCAATTTAACAGGATTTTTCAGTTTTTTGACGTATGCGCTGCCTACTGGCTGGCTTATAACTGGCCGAGAGTAAACTCGGTATTAATTTGAAAACTTCTGGCAAAATATGTCTGGTTACTTACAATTTTAATCGAAATGAAAAAGGAATAAATCAAAGTAAAAAAATATTAAAATGTTAATTAAAATATTAAAAAAAACAATATATAAGTTAAGGATAATAGTATATAATCATTAACTGATATATTACTACAATAATAATATATAAGTTAATGATCTGAAATGAAAAAAAGGTTTAAAAGGAAATCTGCTATGCATATTTCAATGAATCATGTCAGAACATCATTTCTTGAACGACCAAGCATCACTTACTCTTGCAGATTAAATTATATTTTTATTCATTTTAATTGTTTGATCGAATGAGTCACTTTAGTATTGCAAACGATCGAAAAAGCTTCGTCTCTCATTCATTGCTTAAAAAAATATCACATATCCTATTTATTTCATTTCATGTAATCACGTATTTAAAATGAAAATGACATTTCTCTAGGTCTTATTTCTGTAGTCATTAACTCATTTTTTAAATTAAAACTTTTGTAAATGCGATGGCAACACCTTATTAAAAGCTGATTTTTTGAAATGCTCTTGCAAATAATAAAATTTCAATTTTTCGCCTACGGATTTTTGTTGACGCCACAAACCTCATTTCCCAAAATAACATCATGTTCTGACATGATAATAATAAAAATGATCCCAAAATCCTCTAAAATATCGGCTGAAATTAAATTATTCAGCTACAACTTTATCTAAATTTGTGATAAATATATCTTAGACATATCAATAATTAAACAGGTTTTATATAAACATTTTGGGCGGCTATCGAGGAGAATATCATTTTATTGTGAAATACGGTTTATTATAGTTTCGAATTTTGAGTGAGAAAAAGAAACTGTTTAACAATTAGATTATTAGCATACCAAGTTCATAAAAAGATTTTTAGACAAATTCATTACTTATAAATTTTTTAAATGTTTCTTCAATTGATTCAAACTTGATATTTGAGTGCATGACTGTCAGTAATAAACTAAAAAGAATTAGCCATTATTTCCAATTATCTATTATGAGAATCTGTTGGAGCAACAGCTTCCAAATTTGAGCTGTATGCTTATGGGGCTGGTAAAGGGAATGCATAGGTTGGAAAATTGTATTCAAGATTAAAATACCTTGAGAGAGTGTATTGATTAAAATATTGAAGTGCAATAGCCAGGGCCGCTTTTTTTCTTCAAAAGAACTCTTTAATTTTATAGCTTATACACTAATAAATCTCTCGTCATCCAACGTCTAGACTGAGGACTCGCTAATGCATTCACTCGAAATTATTTTTTAAAATTAATAATTTACAAATAATTTTAATTTTTACACTACTCATTCATATTATGCAAAAATAAATATTTTTTCGCCAATAGTTTAATTATATATTTCAATCACAGCAAAAACCAAGAAAAACTCGACCTGTTTGCCCTGAATTTCTAAAAAAGCAATAGATGTAGAAATTAAAAAATATTTTATTCGTTTTGCAAAAGTTTCAAAACATAATTAAACTGTCTTATTATTTATTTTTATTTAATACAAAAACCACTAATGTCTAATTGTTCTTCTCTGAAGCGCTTGTTCTGTTAAGTTATTTGTTTATTTTATTTTTCTCATCTAGATGCAAAAATAAATTTTTTTGTGTTCGCAAAATCAGCTTTATTTCTCTATTGTTCAAATTTGAATAGTCATTAAAATTTTGCACCACATGTTCGCATATTCAGTAAATTAACATCTGCTTTCTACTACTTCCTTTCGAAAAATTAATTATTAAAGGCGGGAACTTCTGTTTGCGTATATAATAAATTATCAGCTGCTTTCTATGATTTCTGACATGAAAACGATTTCGTAAAGTTAAAACAAGCAATTTATCATTATTAAAAAATACAGCATATTCAATTATTTTAAGTGGATAGAAATTTATGTTATTTATCAATCAACATAAAACCTATAACTAGTTATTTTAGCATTTAAAATTAAAATCATAGTAATATTTCAAGCACAAAATAAATAAAGTTTTATTTTTACACAAAAATGAATAACGCATTAATAAAAGGATTTGTGTACTAAAAAAATAAAAAGTAAATTGGCCTTTTCTAACACTAACCTAACACTGGCCTTTTCTAACACGAATGTATATTCGACTATGTATTCTCTAACTCATTTTATGTATGTAATTGAGCCAAGGTGATTTCTCAAGCATTTTACTATCGAAAACATCTGTGCACTTAATTACTCTTTTTTCTCCGACTAAATCCTAGAAACTCTATGGACTAAATTCCACCTCAAACTCCTATTTTTCGACCGGTAACCTCTTTTCAGGTTTTGTTTGAAGATACATTCTTCTTAGCCTGGAAGAGTTTTGATGCTGGATATTGATTCATGACTTGCTATTTTAAAAAAAATTATATCCCATTGATTATGTTGAGAAGGATTTAGTGTAGATGATGAAATTATAACATTTGAAAATTCCAATATGATCTCACAGCAATCTAAAAGAAAAATTCAGTAATTCGGGAGTCAACCAATAAAATCATTTCAAAATAAAATAAAATAACTGGCAATTCCTTTAAATTTACAATTAAAATCGGCAATATTTTGTATTTGCAATTTGAAATGTTTTCGATCGATCATGAATCTTTGTTGAACATTACTACTAGATAGAGCATTCAGAAAGCTTCTACAAGAATTTGTTGAATCCAGGATATGACAACGTTTTTCATACTGGCAAGTTTTTGTAGAATAAAACAATAGCTGAGATATCCGCTACTGTTCTAAAAAATTATTTCAAGAAACCACATTATTTGCAATAAAAAATAATTAAAAATATGTTTTAAAAAAGAAAAGAACACAATAAGAAGCTCTAAATTTTTGACCAACGTACTCTTTTTTATAAATTAAGACTAGTTTTTTATCTGTCAGAAAAAGTGGCATTGAAATAAAATCGTAAAATTCGAAGTACTGTAAACAACGTTTTAAAGATATTAGCTTCAATTTATGCTTATAACTTTGAATAAGGAGAATATTTCTATCAACTCGTTACCATTTTATAAATTTGTTAGGACGTCTATATTTCTGATAAAAAAATTAATTTTTACATTTTAATAAATTATGTGTTTTTAAAATTTATCATTATGATCGCATTGTTACCATGCTTTTAGAAGATTTTATGCTGTTTTTATCTGATAGGATCATAAATATCTAGAAAGTATTATACACTCTTCCTTTTTCAATATTACTACATGCATTAAATTACCTCGTTTGAAACAGTAGAAGCATGCTTTTCAAAACAGTTCATCCTAAAATCTCAGAAACGACGTCGAATTTCAGTTACGGTTTGAAGTCCCGCATTTTCATTCAGAAATATCTTCAACAAATGATTTCAGGAGTGATACTCTAATGGGTTGAATCCTCATTCAAATGTATCCCTCAGGAATTCGGAAATGCAGAATGATAATGAGAGAATTCTTGTTATACTAGACTTCTGCCTATATCATATTCAGATATTATCATATTACTGTACTTATTCGCTGTGTTTATTTCAGAATGCTTCATGAAGGCATTACATGTGATTCTATGGCGCTAGATCCTTAAGCCAGATAACATCAGCGATATCCGAAGTGTCACTTTTGCTCAGTTATGTTACTCGGCTACTGGCCTAGCGTCGCGGATTCGTACTGCGACCTTTAATCGCCATATTGGTGAATTTGACAACGTAAACTCATGGAACTGTCGGTGCGCCATCTACCAGCAGCAAAACAAAGTTGTCTACATCCACTTGACGCAGAAAGCAGCAACTCCCACATTCGCTTCCCAACGCAATCAGAAGCTCGCCATAACGCTTTGCGCTATAAAACCGTTCGTCTCTCAGCCGACTCATTGGTGGGGAAGTACTGTGGCGTGAGCTTCATAACCCAGATAACCTCTACGATATTGAAGTATACTTTTGGTATTGTGGTTATATTACTCGACTACTGGCTCTAGCGTTGCAGGTTCGTACCGCGACCTTCCATCTCACCAAACATTACCAGCACAAAGACGAAAAGGGATTGTTTTTCTGTGAACGCACTGTCTTTCGTAATGCCCCCCAATTTGCTATTTCCAGACATTATTGTAAACAGCTTTAACATTGCTCGGAAGTCAGTGGCGCAACAAGGTTAACAAAAACATGGACATGATTTGTTTTTTCGCTCCAGTCGTTTATATCGAAAGGCAAGGCATTTTTTCTCATGATTTTTGATTAAAAAAATGTGACAAATACAGTAATGTTTTGTTCCGAAGGCCTCCCATAAAACTAACCTCCAATTTGTTAACTCTCACACTTTTCGGGCATTACATAAAGAAAGTAATAAACATATAAGCGATGATAGTAAGTGATGCTGCAGTTCAAGGAAGGATTCGAAACTGTTGACATATGATCACAGAACTTATAACATCCCGAATTTATTCCATCATCAAATTACAATTAGTATTCCACCATCACATTACAATGGCAGTATGAATCCATTATGAGAATGTTGTAATATTTTACCTTTCACTGCACCAACAAACATAATAAGATTAATCACATCTTTTGCATTTTTTTTCATTAAATTTGAGTAGTGTAATATTTATATAATAAATTTATGTATTTCAAGCAAAAGACAAGCATTTTAACTTGGTACTTATTTTTAACAATATATATATATATATATATATATATATATATATATATATATATATA
>JAOUZG010039927.1:4643499-4675135 GCA_026289955.1 Argiope argentata | reverse complement strand
ATATATATATATATATATATATATATATATATATATATATATATATAGCTTGAAATCATTTTTCTATATACAAAGAATTATTAATTTAAGAAGCGATTTTATTATAATAATAATAATTATTATTGTGTATAAGAAGCTTTCTAACAAAGAGTCTCATAATGCAGTGCTCTTAAAAATACAAATATACAGTTTATCTATCTTCGTTGTATTTTATATAATTTCACTTTATTTGTCTAGCAAATTACATAGATATTCAACAAAATCGTTGCTCTTTAATTTTTAATAATGGAAGAAAATGGCACAGTTACAAATTTGATGAAACAAAGATAACTGTTTAAATTTCAGGGCAATACTGTAATCAGTGTATTGGAAATATATTTTCTTTTTAACAAACTGTCAAAGTTCAGGAAAAAATTGCATGTCTATCAAACTGAAAGCCCTAAAAAAAGTCATTTAAAAAAAAAGCAGAGAATGTCAAATACAATTCTCATTAGACAGCTAAAATTTAAGTTAAATGGAATGATTCAATTCACAAATTTGAATCAATTTAATTTCTTCATGGAGAAAGAGTGTATTGCAGTTTATATTAGGTGTTTGAGGATGAAACACGAGCATTGAAAATGGAAGTAAATTATTTTATAATATTCCTAAAACAACCTTGCATTTTTTTTTTTTAAATCTACTCTGATGCAGTCCTATAAGCTTATTTCAATCCAAATTTATTAATTTGCCTTCCTTTTCATTTTAATCATTCTGTATCTTTTCAGACAAATACTTGTATATTTTTAAAGACCTGTATTACTGGTGTAAACAGGGTAAGGGGCACCCAAGGAGTAATTTATTATTTTCACATTCTTCTAACATCAATGACTGAGAAAATGGAAACATGGACATGGTGTTTATTATTCACTTTTTTAAATTAGATTTTACCAGTGATACAAAGAAATACTTTGTCAGAATAGCATTCAGGGCATTTATACCCTCATAAATGTGCCCTAACTAGTATCATTTTAAATGGTTAATTTCAAGCATGAGATTTGTGGTAGATTACTGCACACTACACTTCATATACTGCATTTATATAAAAACAATTATTATAAGGCTTTCAATAGGTAGAAGGAAAAATAGTTAAATATAAGTAATTGTACAAAACAGTGTCTTCCGATTTTATTTTTATCACATGCTCATTTATTTTGTTAATAGGCACAGTAATAAGTCTCAATTCATTAAAAGTTTAATCAATTTATTAATAATGAATGTGAAGCATAATTTATAAATAAAAATTCTTTTCTTTGCTCCTTTGTCATTGAAGAAATTTAACAAAAATGATATTGTGTTTAATTTGAGTAATTAAGAAAATTACCAGTATTGAAGGCTAATTAATTATAATAGATAATTGTAAATATTATTAATAAATAATTAAAGATTTTATTTTTCCAAAAATGAAAAGTTTAGAAGAAAATTATTCAGATTGAAATATTAGCAGATATACAAAAACAGATGATTAATCATAAATCTATTTTGATAGCAATAAATAAAGAAACAAACAAATGCCATAAAAAAGTTAATTTTTTAAAATCGAAGACAAGTTTATTGCAAACTATAAAAAATAAATATAATTATGGATATATTTGAAAATTCAATATAATTTTGGAATATTTTACATGCATATTTACAAGAATAAACTAATAATATTAGTTTTTAGCAATAATTCGTTTTAACAAATCAACTTTAGGAAGATTTGGATCTTCTATATAACTTGATGTCAGGGACTGTAAAAGGAGAAAGAAATTAATATTTTAAAACACATATATATATCTTATACATTATAAGATAAAATAGGAAAGACTTAATTAGTTAGACATAAAACCTGAAAAATTTAAACAAATTTCATTCTTTCCTAAAAGAAGAGTTGAAAAGGAAAATATTGAATTTGATCTAATGTCCAATTACTAATAATTTCAAAAAATGTTGAACATTTTTCAATTAGCTAAAAATATAAACAATGGTCATAATATTTTAGAGTTTTCTATACAAGTATACTTCAAGTAGTTTCATTCAATGGTATTTGAAATTTTATATCAACTATATTATGACTTGGGCACTGATTATCAATTTAATGTCATTTGGCATTGAAAAGAATGAAACATTTCACCCATTATACATTCGATGAATTTTTTTGTGAGCAATATTACAAGCTTTCGCTGAATATATACAACATTTTTATAATGTTTGGGCTTATGCAGCATGCTAATAAATCAACCTTCCTTGATGAATTCCATCATTTCCAAAATTCTTCAAAGTTTTTAGCTATAGATTACTAATGTATAAAGCAAGGAACTGTCATAATATTATCTTATTTAAAACTGTATGGCAATTATTACATAAAGTATTCTTCTATTATAGAACTTTTATATATGCTTAGTCGTTTATACTATCAACAGCAAATTTTATTTCATGTAAAAAAAAGTAAAGCAAATTAAAACAAGAAAAAATATTTTTCATTGAGAACAAATCCAATTAGATTTTTTTATAAACTGCTCTTCATAAAACTACACATCAATACATTTCTTATAATATAATAAGTTATTCATCTTTATAAAGTTTCAAACAGAACAGATCTTGTTGATGTAAGAATTAAATGGAAAGAGGAAATTGTAATAATTTACTTTTTTCAAGATATAATTATTTTGTCTTTTACTTTTTGAACTTGATTGGCTAATCCTAACATGCTTCATAAGACGCTTCAAAGTAATGCAAAAATAATTTTTTCTACAATGAACGGCTTAATTTCCTTTATTTCTAATTCTAAATGCCTAAAATATTAGCAAATCTTTTCATCGCTTATGATATGACTAGGTATTTACTGCATCACAAGTAATATTTCCAAGATAGCCAATGAAGGCATTTAAAATTCCTCATATATATGAGGAATATATATATAAAGCTCATTTATTACATTTATTAGCTTAAGATGATTAAGAATAAGGTAAAACTAAAATAAATGAAAAATTAGCATTTAAATTTTCATTATTCCAGCTAACTTCTACAAAGACAAATTCTTCATGCAAAAACAGTATGTGTGACATAAATTTTTTTTGAGAACATTAAATCTTTTAGTGATTAATATAAGCAATAACAATAACAGATAAAGTAAGAAAAATAATACAAAACTGAATTAAAAATATTTATGCAAAATATACAGAATACCAAGGATTAACTTTGATACGGACATGAACTGAACTGTGAAGTAAAGCATTGTCAAGTGGCAAAATCTAAACTCCTCTTTTGATCATAAATAAGAAAAATAATAAATAAATAATAATTATTAAAGAGCAACAATAATTGATGCAATTCCTTGGGTCCAAATAAAAAGAACTTCAAATACTCTAGATAAATTCCCAGAGTGCATTGAGTAAACCTCAAGAGAAACATTAATTGTGATAGAAAAGGTCAAAAAGGACATTTAGATGGATAGGAATATCAAAATATACAGAAATCACTAAGAATACACAAAGATAAATAATTAGTCTTGGATTTTCATCATGCATCAGTTTATTCATTATTGTGTTTCTACGTAGAATTTCAGATGTAACAAAATAAAATAAAGCCAGTGGTTATATTTTATCCATAGAGATAAAAATTGTAGATTCCAAACATAAATTTGTATTCACAAGCATTTATCATCCACATTCATTAAAATTATCAAGACTTTAGCAAGTAAATGTGAAGATTTGAATATAGTCTCAGAATTTTCTTTTCACAGATATTCCCAGCATATGCCACTATTATTACAGCTTGTAGCGTAGTTAAGCTACATATAATTATTATTACTATGGGCTGACATCTATCCGATGTCGGGTTTTGGCTAAAAACGAACTAGATACTGAATAGGCAAAAGATGTGGCACACAAAGACTTTTATTCCAAAAAAAACACGGACGAACACAAAGTTACATAGAAAAGCGTAAAGAGAAACACACGACTGACTAAATACAGAACTCAACAGTTGACGTCAGTTCAGGTTAGCTCTGATTGGTTAGGTGAGGCGCTGCCATTTGCAACACAGCTCATCTATCAGATGCCAAAGAGAGTTTCTGTGGAAAAGGCATTTCCTTGAGAGTAAAATGGTAGGAAGGACCAATTAAAAGTACATCATATGTTATTCAGCAAAATTTTAAATAATACAACGTAAACAAAAAAGTTCTTGCTGTCTGCATTTTTCATTGAAAGAAGTGAGAATAAGTATGCAAATTTGTGTATGGCGTGATTGAGAAACTGTCAGTAGAGGGTAGGAATATCGGTTGTTATAAATGCAGGTTCACTGCTCACTTTTATCATTTGGAACTCTTACAGTAGTGAAGCGAAATGGATGTATCGAAGGAGCTCGTTCGGAGTTGTTTACTTGACAACTTCAAAGTGGGCTCAACAGCTGCTGCATTAAGTTACTAAATATGTCAAGCATTTGGGGATAGTGCAGTCAATGAGCATATGGCATGGCATTGATATCAAAATTCAGGTCAGCAGATTTGTCCCCCTGTGATAAAGCTCGAACAGGACTACAGGCCTTGGATGATGAAGCCCTGCAGACGGCCATTGAGGAGGACAGTAGTCAATCATGTTGTGAACTTGCCAGACAATTCAACACTTCCAGTGAATCAATTAGACTTCATCTGCATCACTTAAGTAAGATGTACAGGCTGAGCAAGTGGACTCCTCACACGTTGTTGGAAGTCCATAAGCAACAATGAGTGGCAGTCTGTTTATCATTGCTTTCTTGCCACCATAGCACATCCATATTCAATTCGGTGTTGACAAGTGATGAAAAATGTGTCCTGTATGACACACCCAAGTATTCCAACCATTGATTGTCACCTCAGGACACTGTCCCACACAGCACAATATCACCTATGCACCCACGCAAGATTATGCTGTGTACTCATAGAAATCGGCACATGTACGACAGTCACTGCATCAGAAGGGACTAACACTGGTTAATCAAAAGGGTGTCCTGTTATTGTGTGATAACATGAAGCCGCATGCCATGCTGGTGGCCAGGAATTTGATACAGCAACTTGGCTGGGAGACTGTTTCATCCTTCTTACTCACCTGACATTGCACCATCAGATTACCACCTCTTCCATTCCCTGGACAATCATCTTTGTGATATATCCTTCACCAATGAGGCAGATATGCACCAAGATCTCATACACTTTGCCTCCCAAACCCTCAAGTTTTACTGCAAGGGGATTGAACAACTGGAGACACAATGTCAAAAGGTGCTGGATGCCAATGGTGATTACTTTGAGGACTAATAATAGGCTACGCTGTTTATATATTATGTTCTTTTGGGTCATTAAAAATGGCAAAAACTTTTTTGTTTACCTTGTATATAAATATAAATTTTTTCTAAAACTATTAAATTGTGACATTCTGATCACATACAAATCAAATGTATTTGTAAACAACAAAAGCAAAATTATTTGAATCAAGAAATATAATACTTAATACAGATATGCAAATTATGTTTACCATAAATTTATCTTCACAAGAAAACCTTAAAAGCATTAAACATTCTTCACTAAGTTCATTGATTTCATCTGTAAAACAGAATATTAAACATCAGATACATCTAATTTATTTGCAAAAACACTTTTTGAAATTTAGATATCTAGAAATAATATTTCATGTAATACAGTGAATAACACTATGTAAATACAGAACTTTCATATAAATGTTTATTTATAATTAATTAAATTTGTGCTCATTGCAGTTTAAAAACTATATATGAGGATGAGTGGATAGGTGGGACGTAGTTCACATACTAAGCATCTTGTTATTCATTAAAACATAAACAAATGAATTTTGCTATTATATAAAGCAAAACATGTTTTTAAGTTGTATTTTTTAACACAATACTGATAATAAGAGATAAGCATACACTCAGCAAATCATCATTTTCAGAAAATTAGGAAAAAATGTATACATTAAATCTTACAGTGACATTTACAAAGATTGAAATACTTATTCAAGATTTTATATTTCCATGAAAACAATTAGTTAACAAACCTCAATAAAAGTGACAGTTTATTTTTTAAAGAAATAAATCGAACATAGAATAAATGCATCTTTAAGTAGTAAAAAAGTACTTTTCTTCAGAAGAATGTTTTAACACCACTGAAAAAAATCTATATGTAATTTTAAGATTTTAATATCAAAAACTGCAACTTAAGTAAGAATTAAAAGTATTTTACCATTATTTTGGAAATCATTTTGTTGCAGTAAATCAAGTACTGATATTAGAATGTCAAAACAATGGACTTCCATCCTAAAATGTAAATATATTATTTAGTTTCAATTAAACATCAGTATTAAGATAATAATTACACTTTAATTAATTTATTCAATAAAGTAAAAAAAAGCACAGAAACAAAAAAATATTTATCAAAAATGAAAAAATAATAATAAATGACCATCAATAGCAAAAGTATATATATACAAATAATAAGGTAATATTAGATACACGCGCATCTACTCTGAAAACGACAAATAAAAGTTTTATATTTCTGTTCATTTTGTTGCTTGAATTTTAATTTCAGAAAGATTAAAGCTGAATGCATCTACAGAAAATATAGTGAGAAACAGTAAATCCAAAATCTCTTCAAAATTCAATTTCAAAAATTTTTTTTAAACACATACAAGATCAACCCCATTATATATTACTTAGATGCTTTAGTCGCAGAAATATTTATGCAAGAAATATTTATTATCTGTACAAATTTTTTAACACATACAAAAGAAAACTTTATGAATTGAAAAAAAATTTGTCGCCTGAGCAGTACTGGCTAATAAAAAAAGTTGAAATTATCTATTGTATGCATATATTTTAAACTTTAAAATCATATTTTAATATTTACTTTATATTACTCACATTAAGGACCTTTGATTTCATTTGATTAAATGTGTGTGAAAAAGTCTAGAATTCTTTACTGCAATATTGTTTTGTACATGAAATACATATACAATCGTGTCTCTAGATATAAAAACTATATTCAAAGAGAGAATTGCAAAAATCCAATTTAAAAAAGTACTTAATTCAAATCATTTTCCTATGACAAATTGCAAATAAATTTATTTCATTCAGAAGGAGAAAAATAAAATTGCATACCTTGGCCAGCATGATTTTATAACAGCTTTTAGAATTTGCAAAGTTATTACTTTGCACCTTAAATCAGAAAATGGATTTTCTATCAAAATTGTTTTAACAACTTTTATCAAACGCTATAATAAAACAAATAAGATAATTAATATATATGTGTATATAAAAATTCAGAAATAGTATCATATAGAAATCCAAACTACAAAACTTTTAACTTGATTTTTTTTCCTATTACTGTAAAGAAGACTTATTATTTAAAAACTATGATTTTATACATAGAAAGGATTTTATATATTGGCATCTTCATCCAATTAAATCAAAATATTGTGGATATTTTTAATCAATTGCTTGTTTGCCATTGAACTGCTATGCTCAATATTTATCAATTTTAATTCTTTGGAATTTATGAAAAAAATTAGCATTTAGTAACTTTTAAAAATCATTTGGTACAATTTGTAATTCTTTTAAGAGGCTAAAGACTTAATTTACATCCATATTTCAAAGAAGTTTTTATATATTGCAATATTTCTCTTATAAATATTTTTTGTAACTTTTCTTTCAAAAATGCATTTATTTACATTTATATTGCATGCAAACAATAATTTAGTAACCTTTGCATAATATTAGTAATCTTTGCTACAATTATTCATTAAATTTTTAAATATTCCAAACTTTATTTACAAATACTAAAATTTTAACACCTAAAGGAGTAATCGTTATCATTCCTTTAAATTTTGAATAACTGTCATTGTGGAAAAAATAAAAGGAAAAGTGAGGTTAAGCACTAAGGATCATACCATGGTGCACAATTTTGTCCAATAGAAGATATGTTGAGGACAGTATACTGATGAAATAAACAGTATTTAGGCACATGAAAAGTGGGAACACAGCTATTGCACTATGTAACTTTTCATATATTCATGGTTCCCCAATAGAAGAATACTTATGTATATAGAAGGTTTAGAAACCTTTAATCACATAATTAATTTTTTACTAATAAAAGGTAAAGATATTTTCATTCAAAGCAGTCACATATAATAGATGGCATACCTTAATTATTTTTCTTTTAAATCACTCTTAACAAGAATTTTTTAAAATAAACTATAAATATTGTTTAAGAATTAAAATAAATATTCACAATGAATGAAAAAATACAGAACAAAAATATAGCTAATGAATTGTAAATTGAGTTTTGTTAACTATGAAATTAAATAAATAAATTATTATAAAAATTTTCTTTCATATTTGGCATAAAGAGCAAAAAAATTCTTCAAACCTTAAAGAAGGCAATTGATTTATAATCCAGCCTTTCCAATATAATTCTAAAATTGATAGCTGATAAAATACACATAAAAAAAACAAGAGAAATTTTTTAAAAAATATTAGTATCAAAAAATATATATTTCTATATACAAACTTGTTAAGCAATAGTAAGAAGAAATTAACACATTAAGCAATAGTAAGAAGAAACATAAGTACTTAATGTTGCTAACCTTTTGATCATAAACATCTAACATTTTAATATGCCAATTGAATATATTTATTTCTACTTAAAATGATAAATAATTCTTAATAAACTAAAAGAAAGCATACCTTTAAATGATTAAAAGGAGGACTGCACTCAACAAAATCTTTAATATGTGAAAGATAAATCTTTTTCATCTCACGATTATTTTCACATTCTGCAGAAAAAAGAAGATGATTTAGGATTTTATCTCTTTCTCCCCAATAAATCAGTTTTGCCTGCAAAAAATATATAGTTTTAATTAATTTCTGAATTGATTTAAAAAACATAATTGTAGAAAATTAAGTAGCCAAAAATTAATGAGCACAATATTTTCCCCACAAAATAAATCAATCATTTTTTCTTTGAAATATTTTTAGTAACTATCACTACATAATATTGTATTCTAAATTAATAAATTAGTTGAGATGAAAGTGTGGTAATAAATTTACTTTAATTTCAATGTAATGAATTAATAAATACAATAGTAAAATCTTAAAACTGGCATACATGGCTCTAAAAAAATACACCATGCGCAGAATAAGCAATACATAAACAAAAAAATATGCACATTTAAAATCATTAAAATATCATTTGCCTTTCAATATATGTATTAACTAATTAGATTAATTTAAATAACTGCTTGTCTTAATGGAATTCAAGTAAAAAGAAATCGCGGGGGGAGGAAGAATTGACCATTAGCACATGTATTATTTTCAGTAGATGTATTTACTTATTAGATTAATAATTAAAATAACTGCTTTAAAATCAAAACCTCCAATTACTATGGGTGCTGTAGGAACCACTCCTATTCTAGAAATGCAGTGTTTAACTCAAAACCCCTACAATAAGAACATAATTGAAAGAGGTGCATTTCTTTATAAAAAGCTGATTCAACTGCTCTAGAATACTTTTTAGAGGATTACAACATTACTGCACAGAGAAATCTTAAAAATCAAAAGTGTTTATACAATATGCTTATTCTGGAGCCACTGATATGAATATTTACCTCAATTTTCAACTTGTCTGTAGGCCTGTTAGCTCTTCTTGGGGTATGGAGATATTTCAATATGTCTGAAGCTAGATATGCAAATTAACAAGAGTATTATGAGCAAACAGGCGAGAATTGTTGCTCTATCTACCATTTAAAAGAAATATTCTAGAACCTCATAATTACATGTCTATAGAAATTGATCATGTTTAATGATGAAGATTGAGTGGGAAAAAGGTTGTGTTGTGATCTTTTTTCATGCCATGCATCAATTAGTGCTCATTCCATCCATTGTGATGGCAAAATTCAGTCTATTTATATTGTATTAAATCAACTGGCTACCCATCCCTCATCATTGTGATTTTATCAGACTTCCTTCCTGCTCTTCAATCTCTTGTAAATAGATAATGCCCGTATACGGAAATGCAGAGAGCTCTCAATGTATAGAAATTAGAAACAGTATTGCCTTAAAAATATTTTAAACAAGTTTTTTTAAAACTTAAATTTAAAAATAACCTTAAACCATATATTAAACCTCTTCAAACTGAGAATAAAAAAAAACAATAACTACAGATGAATTCATAAAATGAATAAATATATCATAAGACTTTCAGAAGATTTTATTACCTTTTGTGTTTTCATCATTGGTAATTTTAGAAGACAAGAGAATACAACTTCTATTACAGGAATCTCTTTTGAATAAATAAGAGGAGACAAGGAATGAAAAATAACATCTTCTCTACCATCTAATTTCATTAATGTTGGCGGCTATGAAAAAAGAATGAAAAATTTTTATATAAAAATTTAATGAAATATAAAAGTGCATACAATATTCAGAAAATAATTATTTATAAAAGAGACTTAATTCATGATAAAGGTTCAAAAATAAAAAACTTCTTAATAGGACATTCATGCAATCATGAACCATATGCAATTCTATAGATTTCTATTTCATTTTGCCAGACTGTAAAATATGTGTAATTTCGTACATGAGGTTAAAATAATTCTAATATATATTATATAAAATATTGCTAATAAACTTGGAAAAAATTGAATTAGATTTTTAAAATAAAAGTTAAAAATAATTAGATTATAAAATTTGTATTTTGGAGTAAGCTTCCAATTCTACTCTAAAATTATTATAATTATTTCAATTCAGAGAAATTTCAATCAAGTGAGGAATAAAAGGGCGAGGGAAGATCATAATCATAATGAAGGACAAATATTACTAATAATTAATGAAAATAACTAATAAATATATTAAATTAGTATATTTATAAGTTTAATTATCCTTACATTAAATAAGGAATGTTTTATAATTATTAATTTTAGATTAGAAGATTATAATAATTAATTTTAACCATCATCAAAAGTACAAAAATGAATAAAAATGTATACTTTTATAATTATCAAAAGCGACAAACGTATTCTTTTCATTCATTAAATAACTTCTTAATCAACGTTTTATATTATAAACGCTAGTCAATCAAAGGAAACTTACAACATTGTCAAGTAGATGGCTAAAACATTGAATACCCAACACTTTCTGAGGAGCAGCATGATAAGATACAAACATAAATGGGGGTGGAAAGACATCAGATAAATATTCCACCAAGTGAGGATGCTAAAATAAAAGAATAAAAATTTTCCTTCAAAGTTTACAGAAATATGCAATGTCAATCATAATAAAAGAAATATTTAATTTTTTAATAACTTAGAATTTTACCTTTAAATGAAAAGAAAATCAAAATAAATAAAAAACCTATAATAAATAAATTATAAAATTTTTGAAATACATAAATTTATTGAAGAATGAGGAGAGAACATTACCAATTTACGGCAAAGACAGAAATGAAAGAAATAAGTTTCTTCCCTAACAATTAAGACTCATAATAAGAACACTGCTACATAAGAATGTAATTATGAATTAAGTCCAGAGAAATTTTAAAGCTACTACAAATGCCAATATAATATTCCTTTAAGATTCTTTCATAAGGTTACAAAGATATTTATTTAAAAAAATACCTTTTTTTACGATTCAAAACATACATAAAAGGACTTTTGTCACATCCTTAAAACATATAAAAATTGATGCTGTCTCGTTAAAGAGACAATTTGCATAGATTCTATGACTGAGCAAAATTAAGACCTGAATTTTATAAGTTTTCATCTATGCACAAGCAGTTATAATTCTGAAATTTTAATCTTGAAGTACCACATTAGGAAATCAGAAAATATTCAATTACTTGTTAGTAATAACTGAGCACAATATAATATATAATAAAACCAATGTAAAAATATGGGGACTACTTGAAGGTTTTTTAATAAAAAAAGTAACAATATAAAATATTAATTATCACAAGATTAAATAAATAAATGACAGAAATCAATAGACGAAGAGTTTAGAACAAAACATTTTATAAAAAGCTTAAAAGATAAAATCTGAATTCTTCTTTAGCTTAAATTCATTTAGCATTAATTACCTTTATTCACTGGAAACTCTTTATAAAATAACCTAAAATAGAGACCTAAGAGACTAACAAGTAGTATATCACAAGTTGAAAATGTCATTATTGAACTATCCATAATAAAATTAATACAACTTATATTTCCAAGTAAAACCATTAGAAGAATATCCAGACCCTTGAATTTTTACAAACAAATTTAGAATATTTTAAAGGAAAATTATACTAGTTAAGGGGCTTTCGACCCCTGCTTGCTTTTGCTCTGCAACCCAATGAGACATTGTGTATTTGCAGATTAGTGGGGTTTGTGGAGAGAATGATTCCCAACTTACAGACAACAAAAGTAAGTAGGAACAAATTGTTGAAAAAATGGTAAAAGGAAAAAAGACTCACTTCCAAATAAAACAATATATTATGCACAAGTTAAAATTCAGAAGAAATCGAAGACCTTTAATTCTTCATTCCAGGCATAAAACATGAAATAAATAAATAAAAACAAATTAAAAACTTTTTAAAATGCATTTTTCCCTTCATTTGATATATCTATAAGATCCATAACAATAATTTAAAAAAAAACAAACAAAACAAAATAAAAAACAAGGCAGTGTTAACGCATGTAGTTAGAATGTTAGGATTAACAATTTATAACCTCTTTTACTGTTAATTAAAGCTTTACTATAGTTTATTTTCTACTATATTACTGTAAATTTCAATATAAATACTTCTTATAACATAAAAATCTTAATTAAATAAGTATTTTAAATAATACTAGCAAAAAAAAAAATCAAGTAGCATCAGTCGGATGATTTGCTATCCAAAAGTCAACAAAAGACAAATTTTAGATAGTGTTTTTACGTAGTATATAGATGTATTTTAACCCACCTTTACATGACATAATAACCAATAAAATATGTAACATGAACTTGGATTCAATATCCAAGTGTCTTTCATTAAGGATGGTCGCATTTTCTTCAAAATTCCTTTAAAAATTGTAGGATGAAAATTATCGTCACAAAGCAAGCTCATTAAACTGCTATGCTGAGTACATTGCAGGAGGTCAGATAAAAATTCTGAAAAATAAAAATACTTGCTTTAATATAAGTAGGAAATCAGGAAATTTGATTAATAAAAGCATAATTTACAGTTGTGTCAAAGTTTTTGCACCTTAGGAAAAGACAATTAGTTTGAAAAATTTAATTATACAATAAAAATGAAACAAAAAGGTTGAAAATATATAAATTAAGGAGGATACATATTTTGTATATAAAAAAGGAAAGATGATAAATTTTAAATCTTTTTATTATTATCATCTTTATATTATTATTTTTGCAGTGAGTTTTTCTAAAAATGCATATTTGTAATTATAAATCTAATTTGACAAGAATCATCATATATTAACACTTTTGTCATCAAAATTCTAGTGTATATTTTAAAAAAATAGTTTTGATAACAGGATTTACAAAGGTCACCAACTTTTGTTGTCTCCTTAATGTTTTTTTTTCAGTGAATATTTAACAGGATTCTTAAAATAATTGTTTCTCCTACTCAACAAAACAGATAGAATCTGCTCATATTACTATCGAAGAGTTTAAGGAAGAATTGAGATTTTATCTACTTGCCGTATGTAATACACTTTTGAGTAAAAAAAGATTTCTTCCAATGATGTCATTCTACAACCATTGTTACGAAAATCTCAATGCCAATTCTAACATTTTCTGAAGGTTTTAGTTATTTTAATTAAAAAAAATAAATATTCAATTTTCTTTTACTGAGTTAATAAAGATCTTAATTGATAGAAGTCAGATTAATTAAACTTTCACCGCATTGCAGTTCCATCATAAGTAGTAGTGAAACCAAGGCTTTGCCAATTGATAAATATTTATCTTTAGGATCAGCAACAAATAAGATTAGGCAAATTATAGGAGAGCCAATCAAAATTGATCAGAGAAAATTCATTGTAAGAGTTCTAACAATTCAAAATAATAAGGACCTTGATTTAAACTTAATGACTGAAATATTTTCTGAAAGGGTTTGATACAACAACCACATATATGACTTGGGGCTTTAGCTTAATTAATATTTTCTCAATAGTATTCTTTGAAAAGTGCAAAAGTATTTAAAAAAAAATAAATGAAAAATCATGATGCTAAACTTGTTTTAGAAGATTTGATTTGTAAAGGTTAATGATTCACTGAAAAGTACAGTAAAAAACTTGTATATCAGCATTGAATTCAGTACTTATGGATATTTATAGCCCTTGAATTTTATTGCCAAGTAAACCAGGTATATTTTCAAGATGGTTGCAAAATGGTTAATCGAAGCTAGAAAGCTTGATGTAATCTGAGAATCCTAAAATAATCTGGTCTTAAATATCTACAAGAACACAACATTTACTTGTTTCAAACAAATAACTTAAAATTTGATAAATAATGCTTAATTTTATAATAAAAACACAAATACAATTAATCTGGATCAGAAAATTATTTAGAAATAAAATCAACAAGTATATGCATGTGGTTGTGCAATAAGGGATTTTTATTTTTTATTTCATTTGCCATTAAACTATACTTATGTGTATGCAGTCTGATATGCACAATTTTACCAATTGCAATTTACAGCATACTTTGCTGAACAGAGATTTGAATAAATTATTAATTGGGAATATCTGCAAATTGTAATTAGCAAATGGAAATTAATTCAATTGGAAATGATTAAATGCATGCACACCAAAAGTTTCTCAGATATTTTGGAATCCCTTATTTTACAATATTGAAGTATTTATGCTACTAAGTGAGTGATACTGTCTAAGACAACACAGTTCGTTTTTGTATTACTATAGAAAATAATGAAAGTATTCAATAATCAAAAGTGAAATATAAAGAAACATACAAGAAATAGCCAAGCTACCATAATGGAAAAGTTTCAACTTACATTCTGTCAGATTTAAAATTTATTAATGTATATAAAAGTGAAAATCATAACCTCATATTATTCAAGAAATATCAATATATATTCTGAGCAAATTTAAACTCTGATAATGGAATTATATGTGTTGTCTAGGTGTATAAGATGTATGCACATATGATAGAATAATGAAACCTATCATTGGGTGAATAGGTGATCAATGTCAAGAGATAAACATTATGCTTAATGCTTTAAGTAGTACAACTGATAACTCAAAGAAGAAAATATCCTCAGGTTTTCAAGGATTAACTAAATAAAAAGAAAAACGCTTTATTCATTCTAAAAGCTGATTTATCAGATGTTAAAATTATTATATGAAAGTTATTCCAGATTTAAGATCATGAAGGGAAGGGCACATGTTTGATGATTTCAATGAATAATGGCAAAAGTTTATTTTCTAACTAAAATCATGTAGTGGGAGAAATAGGAACATAAAGCATAATTTTTATCATTAAATAAGAATTTTTTCATTTCAGGACATTTATTTCGATCTAATGATAGTATTTTTAGAGGCAAGGATTGCACACTCAATTTCTTTTTTTTTATTAATTAGAATAGTATATAAATAAAATTTTGAAATGTAAAAAAAAAATCAAAAATGCATAAAATTTCAGAAATAAACTATTTTTGTTGAAATTTTCAACTAGAAAAATCTAAAATAAGAAGCATTACCCAGACAAAATTAACAGAATGCATCATCAATACCCCCTCCCCCTCAAAACCATCATACTGTATATGCATATTGACATCAGTGAAAATTTACAAAAATATTATATTTCTAATTGTATATATTTCAAATGTTCAAGATCATGCTTTTTTTTCTAATACGGGTTTTAACATATAACCCAAAGAAGTTATTAAAAATATTTTTTTTAAATATATAATAAATGAATTGATAAATAATTTTCAGAAAATACATACTTTTTTAAAAAGTGATCACATAAATGTATTCTGTATTTCAAAGTGTAATAAAACTTTTTAAAAACATTTTAGTTCCAAAAAAAAGTTTATAAAAATCAAATTTTTAAAAAATATTTGTATAATATAATAATTTGTATAAAAATGTCTTTTTTTAAGTGAAATGCTTAATAAACTTATAATGTTAATAATATGAAATGTTAGGAAATACAAATAAATCACTATAAAGTAAGAAAATCAATTTTTTTATAACATTAGTTTTAAAAGCCTTGAGGATTTATTTGTGATTATAAACTAATTTATTTGTTTATGAATATTGATAAAAAATCATTATTACCTTCAGAGGATGCAATAGAGTTATTACTGCTCCAATGATATGTTTTACTATGAGTAGCACAAAGTAATAATACATTTATAAGAAAATGCCGTTTAAAACCATGTTCCATGTATAGTACTTCTTTCAACAGAGGTTTCAGGCACTGAAAACATTCTTCTGCATTTATGGCAGTATAAGGAAAGTCTTCAGCAGAAAAATCTATAATTAGAAAAACAGAAGTTTAGAAATACTACAATAATATAAACAACAATATTTCAGTTCAGAGATATTTTGTACACACTTCAAAACTGATTTTCATAGCATTTCCATCCACATGGAGAAATGAATAATGCATAATAGACTAAACTAAAATTATATTTGCTTCATAGACGTACATATGATTTAAATATTTTAAACATATTAATAAGTTCTTTGCTTCATACGTTGATATTTTATTTACTACAAGAATTTTACAACTGATCTGTCTTCCTCTCCAAAAAAATCCGTATAATCCCTTAATTATCCTTTCTAAATACATAAATACCATAAAACTGCAAAAAACATAAAAATTGTTTTAATAAAAAAATCAGCAAATTTAAAAAACTAATTCAGCCATAAGTTATTTTAACACTCTTGCTATGCGATTCTTCAATCAAAACAAGTTAAATTGTGAAACATTCCTGCCAGACATCTTTGAGCTTTAAAAAGAGCCCCAAAAATGCTGTAAAGAATGCTTGTATATTTTGAAGAGCTGTTGACAGCTAATGCTATCTGTTAACCCGGATCTAAATGAACCAGAAAAGCTAAATGAAACTGTCAATGGAAAAAGAAGGGTATTCACAATAATAAAAAAACATTTATGCAAATTTGCAGGTTGAGCAAATTTCCTACTATTAGTTACCTGTGGAAATCACGAGATATGGAAATGCAGCGAGACAGTTAAATTTTGACAATCAATTCAGAAATATATTAACAATCTACATTTATAACTCGCAGAATAATGTAAAATTCTTAGTAAAGAAATTTTTAAAATAAAAAGGAATAAAAAATTATTTTTACTGAAAATAAAGTTAACTATATGTAAGTTCAGAATATAAGTTTACAATCTTAGCATAATTTAAACAACTGTCAGAACTTTTCAGTTGGCCAGATACACTGCACAAAATTTAATGGAATTCTAAATAATTTGACAATTTTTTGCTTTAAAATCATTATAAGAAATTTGGTGTAACTACATTATTTAGAGAATGTTCACTTGCACTCGGCTAATGCAAAGTACCCAATTATAACAGTATTTATTATTACACTAAAAAAAAACAAAAGTTTTAAAGCCCCAATTGCTAATAAAAATATTTGCAATTTGTTACCTAGAACCAAATGATGTATCTTCATTGTCAACATATTTCATATCCTTCTTCTATTACAAGACATGGGTATGTGTTCCTGGATGAACCCCTATTTCTACCCAAGTCAATTTATTACTAAGCAATGGATATAGTTGTAAAGCTAGCAGATAAATATGTTTTGCACTCTTTTAAAAGCATATAAATATAAGCTGCAATTAATTAATAAGCTGCATTTAATAGATTTCAATGCAGTCATGCTGAATGATAATATTTTTCATTTTCAAATATGTTGTCTAAGCTGTTCAGATAAATTATTATAAATAAGTTTTAAATCTTTAGAAATAAATAGCATTATACACATAAATGCTATGTTCATTTTAATTGTCATTGACATCCAGAATTAAATACTGCATTAATAGAATAACAATCAAAAAGTGAAAACTATATTTACATTGCCATTTATATTATAAAATTTTATTTTATTTAGCTCACAAGTTAAAAAGATATAAAAAAATAATGCACACCCCCTTCCCTGAAAACAAAGAGAATTACTGCATTATTAGATTTCTAATTAATTATATATTTTTATTTAAAACAAATCTTTAAAAGAGTTTCTTTTAACTTAATATTCCAATAATTAGCTTTTTAATCTTTTATCTACATTTAAGTTTATAATAGTTACCAAAGAAGAATTTTTTGCCTTGATTTTAATCTAAATGTGACAATCCTGACTTTAGGTGGCCATTAAAGACAAGTTTTGATGAGCGCTTTGATAGCTGTTGGCGAGTTTCTATCCCATAATTTTCAATTTTTCTGTCCTAGTTGATTAATTTACACATGATTGAGCACAAAAATAATCTAAAATTTATTTTAAATTACTTCTTTTGGAAAAATAGAAAGAATTGTCTGTTTATTCTGTTATTATAACCCTTGAATAAAACAATGCAACAATTGTAATGAAGAAAAGCTTTCATAACAGGCCTTCCATGATCAATATAACACTAATTTAATAGAAAAGATAAATCTTGAATTACATGAAAAAAAATTTATTAATACCTCGATCATCTGAAGATACTTGATGAACGAGTCCAAATCCAACAGTAAGTTCACTAAGTTTACTGATAACACAACTCTTGGATAAGTCATTTGGAAGTGCAGCAATGAAATCTTCCAAATGATTTATTAAATATTGTATATCTTTCAAAGAGATATTCTAAAAAAGTAAAATAACATAATGTACACAAAAAAGATAAAAATTTGGAAAGTAAAAGCAAATTAAAAACAAACAAACATTGGTATTTGTGTTTTATAGTCATCTACATATTTACTAGATGGATTTTCATATTATATAAAACATTATAATACACACTACAATAATCTTGGCAATGTATCTCTATTGCCAAATGATATAATCTGGGGTTCATTATAAGATACAGGCATTGAAATGTTACTAGAATTAAGCATAAGTTTCAAATCAAATATGATTTTAAATTAATATTAGTGAATCCAATTTTTACCTTAGTTTTATACTGAGCTTCATTATTTGGTATGGATCCAGTCAGTATTTTCTCATATTTTTTAAAAATTTCATGACAGTCAGCATCCATTTTCTAATTGAAAATCTAAAAAAAATTAAATTAATAAAATTATAAATTTAGGTTTCATACTAAAAATGAAACTGGAGGATTTACTGGGAAAAGAAATATAACATATTAATGATAAAAAACTTCAACACTTCCAATAATCTACTTCCGTCTAGTTGAATAAATTTATCACAGTGAGAGACTAATATATGATTTACTTTTCATAATATTTCATTTAAATTTTGAGAATTATGGTTCACATTATTAAAAAAACTAATAAAAGTCACTCATTTTGAACTAAAAAAAAAAACAAGATTTTGTTTACTTGATTGATTTGTTTCGCATGAGCATAAAGGCTTTTCAAAGAATCACTTTTTATAAACAAGATTATTCAAAGAATTACTTTTTATAAACAAGATTAATCAAATGAATTTCTTTATCATAAAAATATAAAAGATTAATACAGAAGGAAATTTAAACTTTTAATGCACATAATTAAAATAAAAATATTTTGAAAATTCAAAGGAATGAAAAATCTTTCAACAAAGAAATCGGCGATATCAAATTTACCTCCATTGAAATCAAAACTTTGATATAAACAACAAAGTGCCCTTTACTTCATTTCAATTCAAATTCAATTTTCTTTTAATTTTCGGAAACATTTTTCTATATAAGCTGGATGTTGAACCTACTGTATAAAGAAATAATTAAATTGCTAGTTTTACTCGTTTTTCTTTTCTTTTTTCCTTTGAGTGCAATAATATAGTTCATGGGCATAAAATCTTTGGGCTTAAGTAATGTTGCTAAATCACATGAGAATTTCTTACTGAACGATTTTTTAGATTCATTACGCTGTATACCCAAGTGAAATTTCTATATCACATAATATTATAATGCAGGAAAAAGGAAAATTTTCTTTTTCCTGCTTCATAATATAGATACATTGTAAAATAAATCACCTGCTTATATTGTTTATTTTATTTTAATCGCATTTACATCCTGTTTTGAAAGAAGATGAAGGCTACACTATATTGTAAATTTGAAGTATGGTTAGGTAACCAGGACACCAAATATACAGACATATATTCTTTAAAATGTCTCGTCTAGCTGGGGGACAATTATCCCCATTTAAAGCATAACGTACCCGTTCATGCTCTGATTGGGGATTTGGGTTTCAAATCTGCAGACCTGAAACCGAGGCCCTCTCTCTCTTTTTTAATCACAACTCCTATTATTATACTGCATAACTCTCGATATTTAAAATATATTCTCTAAATAATAAGTTTTCCAAGTAATGAAAGCATTCCTTAAAAATATTACAATTTAATAACTTTAGTATACCAACCTTTAATTATTTCTTAATCAATGTGTTACTTTATTGTCATATATATCATCGAAGAGAAAAGAAAGACCACAACATAAGATATTTGTTTACATTTAATGCGCAGAGTTATACATTACATAATGGTGAAAATATACGGCATCTTTAACTGCGTTTCCTTTTAATCTATTTTCTCATTAGAATCGAAAAATTGTGATAAAAATCATGTCATGCATACATGTTATGATATTCATGCATATCTCAGATAGCACATTCTGTTGCATAATATTGTACAATAATGTGCGATATTATATAATATTAAACAATATTCCACAATATTAAACAATATTGTGAATATTGATCAATATTGTAAAATATTTGTGTGCTACTAGGGACATCATACGGGAACTATCACAACATTCTGATTTTTCAGTTTCTGTAATCCTGGTTGCAGGACGGAGTTGAGAAATGCGATTTACTTCAGTTTTTTTTTAGTGCTGCATCAATAACAGGTGCTTATATTGCACTGTGAATAAATGTGGATGATCTTAGGACACGCAAACTAGTAGCTTCTCAAAGTCTCACATGAGACAGGTTGAAAAAAGTGTAGGATAAAATCGCACCTCCTAAACATCTTTCGGATTTCTAAAGTGGTTAAATTTAACTTTCATAATTGTGATTGAATCTAAACTTTCAACAGTTACTTTAAATTTTTAGTCAATAATAAATATTGTTGATCTATACTTGTAACACCTATCTATGATAATTTGTACCTTGTTTTGTTTTCTTTTAATAATCGTACAAGGTTGGAATATTTATTCACCAACATCCTTATTTAGAAGTTGATTGCATAATAAGTGTTGATTTATGGCCTCATATCCAATTATTTCTCGATTAATATCATTAGTCCTCAAGATCCCAAAAATTTGCAAAAGGATCAACTGCACTAATAAAATACAGAATTATCAGACAGACATAAAATAAAAGATATCAATTGAAACTAAATCCACTAAATGAAATGTAACTGCTCCTCCTGCAAGTAACACGCGAAAGTTTATTAAATAGTTTGGCGAAATAGAATCATACCATTTCAGCACTAAATTAAAACTTGTCTTTTAATAATCGATTTTTTAATTTTTATTTAATGAAACAAATATAAAAAAGCACAAATATTACTTCGTAGAAAATACACTGCATTTAATTCGAAGTATATTACAATGTATTTCGAGTTGTAAATATTCTGAAATTTAGCTATAAATGCTGAAAGAATAGAAATGACCGTTCAATGAAGTTATAGGGGACTTCAGAGTCGCTTTCCAGGTAGCACATCCTGCAGCATAATGCTGTACAATATTATATGATATAAAACAATATTCCACAATATTAAAAAATATTGCGAATATTGAACCATATTGTACAATATTTGTGTTCCTCTAGAGTTGCATACCACTGTCAAATTGTTCCCCCTTTCGTTGTAGTTGATTGAATTCCCTTGACGCTATCTTTGCTCATTAAAAAGGCTCTTAACGATAGGTTTACGGGACAAGAACAAGCAAAGAGTAACCAAGAACAAATCTGCACAATTGTTTCTTTTGTGTATCAGACCCTTAAAATTCCACGCTGTAGTTTCGTTTTATAGTGAAGAAACTCCTTAAGAACTTTGAAAAGAATTTTGAAAGAAAAAAGGGGTTTTCAACTTTTAGAAATGCGACAATTAAAGATAGGTGCCCATTAAAAATATATCACTCTAGGGAGCTTCAATTTTTCGATATTTGAAAGCTTTCAGAGCAAATAAATCAGTAATTGAGCATTTTTTTTTTGGATTAATTCCATCACCAAATCTAGGATGAAGGAGGCGTGGTAAAATCTGTCCCAACAATGAACATTGCAATTTTTCAGTTTCAGTTAAATATGGTGCTTATTTAATCAGCCAGAAAATTTCGAGTTACTTGAGGGATGATGGGAAGTGATAGGCGATTAAAATTTTAGACTAATCACTGTGACACTGTAGACTAACCAGGGCCCGACTTAGCCTAGTTAACCCGGGGCAAAAACGTCTTTTGGGCCCCCTTATCTGCTTAACTTCTTTAGTAACGAAAAAGATTCATTAAAGAAGGAAACGTAAAATAATATTTATATTCTCTTTGGGGGCCCCAATTATGTGAGGGCCCGAGGCAACTACCCGTATTCCCCTGCCTTAGTCAGGCCTTGAGACTAACTTCGATACGTGACAAAGACAGTTGTTTTAAATGAACTTTTTACCTTAAAAATGATCCACACTTCACGATTGTATTCATTCAATTGATATAACATAATTCTTATAACATACTGATTATAACCATTTTATGCAATCAGCAAAATATTAAAGTCTTTATACTAGCTTGGCTTGCTTACCAAGTATAGTACTATAGTGAGATGCATTACAATAAAATACAAAATATCAAATACAGCACACACAAGCTGGTTATTCAATTATCTTTCTACTTCACATCACCAAAAAGACTTTAAATGTTCTTTTTCGATATTATACTAGTAGCACACAAATATTGTGCAATATTATATGACCTTGATCAATATTAGCAATATTATTTTATATATTGGAATATTGTTTAATATAATATCTCACAATATTATGCAATATTGTGCAACAGGTTGTGCTACCTGGGTCTGCTATTCGATAATTGAGATGCATTTGAAGTTCGTAATCCAAGACTAATGTTGATTTTACTCCGCTAAGTCATCCAAAAAAAAAAAACTTTTCGTTGGGACTGTTTTGAATAACAGAAATTTTATTTTTGGATAGAATAAATAGTTTGGATATTAAAAATTATTGAAATGTTTTAAGATATAGTAGCTTAAAAAAATTTGAAATGTAAAAGCTTATACTCTAGTTTAATGTTTGTTATATTATGCATAGTAAAGAAATGGGGATCCTGGGTATTAGAACAAAAATTGCTTCAAATGACCGCGAAACTCGCTTTTCATCCTTTTATTAGACAACTTTATTCGGTTTAAAACATACTATAATTGGAAATTTTATCCATTTTCAGGCTGTGCTTCAAAAGTGTTTTAAATAAAAATTCAATATAAAAGAAATTGAATTTTTAACCCTCTAAGCGTTTCCATTCTACGTGTGAAACTCCTGTAAAATGAAGGAAGCGGGACTAGTTTTCTGTCGCGAAAGCGTGTCGGTTTTCTACCAGAGATGTGTAGGAAGCGTTCACGGGTTTTCTTCCTTCACCTCCTTTTCTTCATGGGAGGTCAACAAGCCTCGGGTATCAGCATATTACCACCTATTCATGCCAAATTTTATTGCTTTCGTTTATTTTGTACGGCTACAAACGTCAGAGTGTTTCTGGGAATAGTGCATAGGTTGCTTTTTAACCCCGATTGCTGATAGCACTTTCTAAACTGTTACACAGTGTAAATATAAACAGATAGGTTTTCACTTAATTTTTGCTGGATATATTAAGTACAGAATCTTTCATCATACATTCGGTCTTATTATACATATATTTTCAAAATTAGCAATTAATGAAGGATTAAAATTGTATTCATATCCTTTTATTAATATTCCAAATAAATTATTTTGTACAGAGCAATCAATAGTTGCAATATTGTAGCATTTGTCTAGAATTGTAACTAAGCACGGATAGTTCAGTTAATCAGATACATATAAATAACAATATATAACAATTTTTTTAAAAGAACGGGCATCATATTCTATTATAATAAGAAATACAAATCAGCAATATGATTGAATATATGAAAATATATATAATTCTAGAAACATAATTGGCTACTTATGTATTAATGATCCGGGTTCTAAAATATCTCGTAGCAATTTTATCAAAATTCAATATTGTTTTTAATCATGATTTTTTATTGAAAAATTGTGGCTTTTCGCTCTTAAATGCCTTAAATAATGAAATTATAAAGCTCAAACGTCGTTAAATATACCAAGGTAAATGCAGATTAATTGGCAACCGTATTAAAAATTTATTTTTGAAATTATAGAATATTCTGGTGATTTTAAAGTGTTTGTGAAATTTATTAAAATTATCGACATTTTTTGCGATTCCCCCCCCCCCCATTAATTTGCGTGCACGTTCAACGATACTGCTACCTTCAAAAATAATAATAGGCAGCTTGAGGAAGCAAACAAACGATTCTTTTAAAATATTATACTGAAATATTTTATTCCTCATAAATTTCGATATGTTTATAATTGTTTAATATTCTTAAAAAAATACAATGGACATAAATTCATCTTCTAATTTTCGTCCATTCTGTAAAAGAAAACACTAATTATTTATTGCTATATTTGCTAGTTTTATCAAACAAGGTAATTCACAAAGGTTTCTGTTGCACTTACATTTTTTTTATAAAATTGACCGTGGAAAAGTAATTGATGTTTTAAATACATGAAATTAAACTTGTAAAACATATGTTCGCATGTGTAACTTTGAAACTTTCCATTTTCTTTCTCTTATTAATGATCGCTAATAGTGAAGATAACAATCATTGAAAAGTTTTTTTATAACTATTCAGGTCGAAGGAAATAAAGGAATAAGCATCTTGTTTTGGTAGAAACTTCAACAATTCCACAAATGAATTAAGAAATTTTAATGTTTTAGAACTGTATTTGAAATTTTAATTGCTTATACGAAAAGATGTCTTTACTTTTGCCGATTATCTCCTTAGACATAGTAAACATACAAACTATATAAATAAATGGATTTAATGAAGATATAGTGATAATAGTATTTCAGTGAAGTTGTGATGTATAAATTTTAGAAGTATTTGCCATCATAGTTTGAAAACTCTCGAAAACTGCCATAAAAAGTAATCGATTTCTTATTTAGAAGTAATAACTGGTGTAAGCCATTACTTTCAATTATGAAAGAAATATGCCCTGTTGTATCCAGAATCATTGACATTAATTAGTCTTGAATTGGTTTCGAAATGCACAAATATATGTATATATATTTAATTCCTTAAAGAAACTTTCGCGCACGACAAACCCTTATTATTTTTATAGTACCACAATAAACCGTATTCTAAAATATCTTATGATAGTTAACTTTCCTGGGAAATTATATAATATTTTTCATCTTCTGTTCTTTTTCTTCAATAAATCAATATTATGGTATTTGTGTTGACATCTGTTTTATGAAGATTTATGTCATAAGTGTTATAGGGATTTATGACATCATTGTTCAGAGAAATTCAAAATAAATCTAAAGCTGGCATTTAGTAAATAAATGAACTCAATATTAGAAGAAATTACTTATTAATATACATTTGTTCAGTAAGTATGAAGTTATCTTTTATTACAATTAAACAATTACTCTTTGGGAGTATTTGCTTTGGGAAAAAAGAATTCAGATTATAGAAATTTTATACTTACACAATATGCTCAGTTTTAAAACATTACGTCACAGTTTTATCAAAAGTTCATTTTAAATTGTAATCATACTTTTTGACAAAAGTTAATAATAGCATTGACTTAATACCCCAAACTTATCAAATTAAATGCTAATTAAAAAAAGCCTTTAATAAACAACGAGATTCAAATTTGTAAGCTAATTCATTAATTTATGGGGTTTTTTTCTCTTTTGTATCTGTCAAAGCATCTCAAGTGGATTTTTTTTCTTTATTGAAATTAAATTAAAGAAGTCGAATTGAGATATATAGTAAAATTTTATATTCCCAACAGCTAAAACAAATTAGGTCTCTTTTAAGGAATTAGAATTGATCATACATGGAAACTTTATGTAGAGATATTTCAATCCACACAAATTTAACTTAGTTTTAAATTCATGTCATCCTAAAAAAATAACTGACATTTCATGTAACTAATTAATTTTAGAAAATACAGAAGCTCTGTTATTGTTACTTAATTTTTTTTTTGTCTCGGCTTAAGAGAAAAATTAGTGCTTAGTAATATAGATGAATAAATTATACAGTGATGTATGCAGAATTTTGTTGAGTAAAATGCATGTATTTGATCTTTTTTTTTCTTTCAATCTTGATGAAAGACAATTTTCAATGCTGTTAAGTCGTATATGATAAAAGTTAAATTTATAGTGACTTCTTTTTTATGGAAATTAAGAAGTAAACTATTTCTATTTACAGAGAAATCCACATAACCTTATTTCCCATGGCATCAGAAAAGGAATTATAAATGAGTATTAAATAATATAGAGTTTAATTTTTAAATTATGAACTGAAACTGAAAAAAAAAACATTCTATGCATACTAAGGAAGTGGATGAAAACCAATTTTTGTACATTATTTATTAAGGGAACAACTTTAAATGTTAGCCATGAGCTAGTACAATCAAATAATTTATAACGTTTAACAATCTCAAAAATTCTTTTAAAAATCACAAAGATTGACATTACATAACATAATATTTCCCAATACGTAAATAATTACAAAAATTTACACTAAATAATCATTACAAAAAATTAAATCTAAATAATCATTGTAAAAAATTAAATCTATATAATCATTGTAAAAAATTAAATCTAAATAATCATTATAAAAAATTTAATCTAAATAATCATTATAAAAATTTAAATCTAAATACTGTTAATTGTGGTCACATTGCTGTTATATTACACTAATAGTCCCTGAAACAACACACAATATACTAATAAGAATGCATCTTGTTCTTGCATACATTAACTAATGAATATTGTAGATGTTAAACATTTTGATGTGGGAAAAAACTTAATTCACCTTTTAATTTGGAAGTAGCAACGTAAGCAGTAATAACAATTTTAGAGTCTATCTTTAACAACATGGAATATTTTTTCTGGATTACTATAAGAAATGTAGCACATTAAACATATTATTATAAAATGAAAATATAAAGAAAAACATAATTACAAATATCAAAAATCTTATATTTGCATGCTTCTTTTAATATCAAGCTGTTGTAAAAGGTATTGCACTATTTATAACAGAGACACAGTGTGATACCTTTCAAAACATGGAGCTGCACACAAACCAACATCGCAATCTCTGCATTCAAATCGTGTCTCTCTGCGAATGCGCTTTCCATTGTCGTTTTTTTGAAGACAGCATACTACACATTTTCGCACTGATTTTCTTTTTATAAAACTATCTTTTTGCACATATGAAGGAAAATGTCGCCCAACAAAACGGGCTACATTTTCAGATCCTTTAGGGGTGACAAAATTGTGAATATCAGGATCACTACCCCCATCTTCGATTAATCGTTCGATTAATTTCATTCGAAAACCAACATGATTTAATGTCCCGCTGTTCTTTTTAAAAATCACGAAAGAATTCCATACGATTTGATTTAATAAATGACGAAAAATCTTCTTGTAGTATTTTTTCTGTTGACTTCTGACAACAGGGTAGTAGGATAGACATTGGTCTGATCTATCCACACCACCCATTGAATAATTGTAAAATACCACGGCCTTAGGTTTTATCTTTACGTCCGGATTTCCATTCATAGATTTTACTTCCGTCATTTCAGTATTATGAAAAGTACTTAGCATGAGAAGGGGTTTTTTGTCCTTCCATTTCAGTACACACTTCTTACCTTTTTGAAAACCAACAACTTCTCCTTTCTTTACAGATAAGTTTTTGAAAGCTGTGGGTAAACCTTTTCGGTTGGATCTTAGAGTTCCACAAATATCTGTTTTGCTTTGTATCAACAGTTCTGCCAATTCTGGCGAGGTATAGTAATTATCTGTTGATAAACAGTATCCTTTACCTTTTAACTCGTGAAGAAGAGTCATCACACTTTTGGTGGAAAGACCATAATCATTGTAGTCACCATGGAAGATGGTGCCTTTTCCTGTATATATGAAGGAGTTCCAAATATAACCGCTTTCGGATTCGCACAACTGAAATAATTTTATTCCGAAACGAGCGCGTTTATTTGGTATAAATTGCTTCCAACTCAAACGACCTTTATAAGCTATTCAAGATTCGTCCACAGATATATCCGATTTAGGTACATAAATAGATTTGAATCTTTTTATAATCATATCGTGTAGTTCAGCAATTTTCCGTAGTTTTGGGTTCGGATGAAGTTTTTCGTCAAAAGCATCATTGTTCTCAAAATGTAGGAATTTCATTAAGAGTCCATATTTCATCTCGCTCATAATTTTTCCTAAAAATGGCGTAGATAAAATTGGCCTTATCGACCAAAACCACTTCTCCACTGGCTTTTGAACTATTCCTTGCAACAACAAAAGGGATAGAAATCTCTTCATCTCTGGAATATTTGTCTCATTCCATTTCAGAACTCTAGAAGAAGGTGTAAGTTCCACATTCGCTAAATACGATTCAGCATATCTGTTCGTTTCTGTGACTATATAAGAGAAAAGTTCTTCATCAAAAAAAAGGCTGAAATAATCTAAGGGATCATCAGAATCTCCGATAGAAGCTTTTATTCCTGGATTTCCAGTAAATGGAAATTTAGGAGGACACGGCTGAGGAAGAGTAGGATCAACTCGACACCAATCTCTGGCACTATCTAGAGAATCATCATCGGATTCACTTTCGGAAGAGGTAAACTCTTCTTCCGAGCTTTCCGTTTCGATTAAAAGTTCTGTTTCAGAGTCGCTATCCATTTTTAATGCAAGAGAAAAAGCACACTTCTTAACAAGTTTGAAAGTTGAGGAGAAAATGGTAGCCGTAGCTATTTGACTGGTCTTTTATAAGAGAGGTTACAATAGATGTGAAAAGGGGTTACATCGGTGAACAGTAAGTTGCAAATTGGGATGGTTGGTTGAATAGACAATTCAAATAAGAAGAAAGAACACCGATAACGATAAGAATCAGACTTGAAAAAGAGACTCCGCGTGGCCCTAAGGCTCCTTTCACCCTATACGGAATCAAATGCCACCCGTGTCGCCATGAGTTTGGGCTGACGTTTTTCTCGAGACTAGCCATTTTACCCGAAGAAAAAAAAATACTATACTTTAATCACTACCAAAAGAAGTAACAATGAGTTGAAATATTTTGCATAATTGTGTAGGATATTGGATTTAATACAGGAAAATGCATTATACTTCATAAAATTTACGTAATTAGATAACAACCATATTAATAAAAGAAAATAGTAATAATTTTTTAATATTTTCGGTGCGGTGCCTATTGTTGCCTTATTTCTATATCTTCACAATAAGGATAAAGATAGATAAAATTCCACAATCAAATTCAAAATAAGTAATATAATGAAAATATTTTTAAAAAGATGTACGTCATGTATCAACAAGAACAAAATGCACAAATTCAGTAATCTTAATTATCGCTATGGAAGTACAGAAACCGAACAAAAGAATTGAAGTTATAATCTTATGACTGTAGTATAGGCGGCTCATAGAGGAATCATTAAGCGAAATCCACCTCAAGTACAAATTTTTTTACGCTTTCTACTGTCAGTTTATTATATATATAACAGAAAGAACTTGATTTTTTTTTAAAAATATGTCTTACCAGAATCATTTAAAAACATAAATCAGATTAATTAAAACTTTATGTACTATAGATATGTCTTACTATAATATTCATTTAACTATTTTAAGCATCACAATTCATGATATTCCTTTCAGTAAATTATTTACTTCAAGCATTACAGAGCTTGTTTTTGTAAAGTTTATCTCCAAATTTTTTAAAGCAAAGTCATTCGCAAGTTGTAGAAGCTCGGTATTCATGTTCACTCAGAGAAAAAAGAATATAAACAAGCAATATAAAAAACAATTTTTTTAAAATCAATTCCTACTTAGACCAAAAAAGAAAATTTTAATTTTAGTTGCCTATTATTAAATAATTACAAGTAGCATAAATATCTATACAAATATGATAGAATCACAATATCAAAAGCAAAATAGAAACTGAATATCCACGCAATTTTTCATTTTGCTTTCTATATATGGTGTTGGAATATTATTTTTGTTTGTTGCTATTTATACGCTTCTTTCTTTTTTTTTCACCTTTCTAATTTAAGAAGCAGATGGTGGTCACGCACCAACATAGAGAGTCTGCAACTGGCGGTTTCGAACTCGCAGCCCAATGGATACGAATCCATCGCCCAACCAACCAGGCAATCACGGCCCTGGTGTCTCCTTGAGATTAAAATTCTATTTTAGTTACTTTTTATTAAATAATTAATTGTTGCTGTTGTTCTCGTGTTTAGCTTTACAACGTAAGGAGGGTGCAATAGCTTCTGAGGGTATGGGCCCTTGAGCACCTGAGGGCATAAATCTGCTTCTAGCTCACACACGTCAAAAACAATTTTTATAGGACGGACTGCATTAATTTATCCACACATCGAAATTTAGATCTAGAACAGAGAAAGATCACCTCTGCTCCAGTACGCACAGTGATATCACTTTCGACATAGAGGACTTTGTGACCAAGGCAGATGTAACATCCACCACACACACACACATACAGAAAGTCTTCGGTTAGTGGGTTTGAAGTTGCAAGCCGAAGGGATGCAAAACCAATGCTTACCAACCAGGCTATCCTGACCTGATAATTACAATTACTATAAATAATTGATCAAAAAATTAAATAGCATTGAATTTTCAACGCCAATTGAAGATTCAAAGTCAATTGCACGCACCAGTTGGGTAATGCAATATAGATTAGAAACTTCTAATTTATTTATTCGCTATTATTTTAATTTGAAAGTAGTTCAAAATGAATCGATGAAACCAATAAATGTTCTATGTCTAATTTTAAATGCATTAAACATTACGAAAATAAACAAAGTCGTTTAAAATAATCTGCTGAAAACATGTTAGGCCGAACCTTATTAGTATGGGAAAAAAACTCGTTACTTATTCGGAGACTGGGAAATGGAGATTTTGGTGATATTTTAATTAATAAATAAAAAATTAATCAATTATTATTTGAGAAAACTGTATTAACATCAAATGTCGTCCACTATAAGTTTAAAAAAAATTTATTTCAACTTGATTGGATGAATAAAAGTATTTCATTAACGAATGAAAATTTGAACCACACACACACACACACACACACACACACACACACACACACACACAC
>JAOUZG010039927.1:4620645-4643099 GCA_026289955.1 Argiope argentata | reverse complement strand
ATACACATACACATACACATACACATACACATACACATACACATACATATACACATACATATACACATACATATACACATACATATATATACATATACATATATATACATACATATACATATATATACATATACATATATATACATATACATATACATACATATACATATACATACATATACATATATATACATATATATACATATACATATACATATACATATACATATACATATACATATACATACATATACATATACATACATATACATATACATACATATACATATACATACATATACATACATATACATACATATACATACATACATATATATACATATATACATATACATATATATACATATATACATATATATTATATATATATATATATATATAATATATATATATATATAAGATCGAAATATGAAAATATACTAATTTAAAAGTTAAATACATTTAAGATTAAAAAAAAAGGCTTAAATGAAATCTGTTATACATATTTCAATGTATCGTGTTAGAAAAAAATTTCTTGAACGGCCACTCACCACGTGCTCGTGCAAGTTAAATTATATTTTTATTCATTTTCATTGTTTCATTGAATAAGTCACTTTAGTATTGATTGCCAACGGTCTAAAAAACTTTATCTAGCCTTAATTATTTTTTTAAAAAATATCAGATTTCCTATTTATTTCATTTTACATAATCACGTCCTCAAAATGACATTTTTTAAGGTTTTATTTGCCGTAGTCACGAATTAATTTTTTTTAACCAGAGCTTTTGTAAATGGGATGATATCACGTTATTAAAAGCTGATTTTTTTGAGATGCTCGTGCAGATAGTAAAATTTCAATTTTTCGTCCATGGATTTTTGTTGACTTCAGAAACCTCATCCCAAGAGCAACATCATGTTCTTTCACGATAAAAAAGTGCTAAACACTGTACTTAAGAACCGTGTATGGAGACTAAATGCAACTTTTAAAATAACATTAGAAAACAGGATAGGAAATGAAAATTTATAGTTATTTTATGTTAAACATGATAATGCACATTAACAAATTCAGTTTTTTAGAAACGTTAAAATATTTGAAAAATTTGCTAAACAAGTAATTATTTATATAATTGACTTAAAAATAAACAATTATTTCTCAAATTTCAGCTCAATGTAGCATATTGGATGATTTAATCCTTTTTTATAGAACTACCATTTTATTCAAGAAATGTATCTTATTTGATCAACTATTTAAAGAAATATGTTAAGATAGTTTACGGTATTAAGACTTTTAAAATGTTACCAGTTAAAATTTTTCACACATTTAATTCAATTTATTTTGCTATTTCTTTTTATCTACATCTAGGTATGAATACTAATAACTAAATATTAAAAGTTAAACTAATATTAATAAATATCTGAACATTAATAACTAAACTAATACTAATAACTTCACAAATATAAACATTTTTTAAAAAATATTCTTATTGTTTCTTTTATGAATTTAAGATTTCATTATGTTCATTATAGAACTTTATAAAAAATCGAACACACAATTCTATGCTTTTACACTATATTAATCTGAAAAGACAAACAATATAACAGTATACTTGATTATATTCTTCAAAATTCAGGTTACTTTAAAACTCAAAATTTAATTGCATCTGTTTACTTTCAGCGAAGAAAAATAATTAGAGGTACAGATTAGAGTAAAAAGCATCAATTTGCATTTTAAAAATATTTTAAATATAAATGCGAAATATATTTAATTTATTAATTATATATTGATAGTAATGTTTCAAATATATTCCTTCTGAGTTTCTAATGCGACGTTTAATCACAAGAGAGCATAAAACTATATTCTGAATAAAAATTCAATGGAAATTTAAAACAAAATTTCGTTCAAATAAGCTTTATCCAAGAAATACTATTGAAACTAAATACAAATTAAATCTAAGTACACACAGACGCTTATGGGACACACAATTTGAGAAACTGTTTTGTTCCTGTTTTATTCAACGATATCTTGTTCCTCTCTCACGCCGTCCCCATTCACAACGCCCTTAAGGGCTCTTCGAACCCTCAGTTCCTTTGGCATCCTTGAATGGTCGTAAAACATTCATTGTGCTGACTCCCTTCCGATCCATAAATATGTCCAAACTTGTTGGGGGAAAGAAAGACGTTAAAATGCGTCGGCAACGATAGGAGAACCGACAACCCACTACGTTATTTTCCGTGCACAGCGAAAGCGAGTCGTCTCTCAGCCTACGTTAAAATACGTGCAGCGCCCTTGCCGTGACGTCTTGCGGCTACGTAGAAATACGTGTATAACCCTTAGAGGGTTAAAAGTGGAATATACTTTTCCTAAATCGCAATTGTCATTTTGAATTTCTTTAATGTGGCAATAGTTTTTTCCTCCCATTCGCAGATGTTTAGTACAATTTTTTTTTTAGTTTGCTCCGAATTTCGATAGCATAACCAGATGCAACATTCTACGATATTCTTTTGTCATATTTAATATTTTGTGGCCTAATTGGATCTTGGCTCGCTCTCGATAAATGATTAGGGTTCTAACTGTGGAATCATGAAGTTTGCATACGGGGCAATCAAACATGACTAAATAAACCAGAAACTGTACAATAAACAAAACATCCATCCATATTATTAGAAACCTAGTATTAAAATATTTTTCTATTGATCATAAAATATTCAACGAAATAAAAATTGATTAAAAATTTTAGAAAAAGCCAATTATATTCAACGAATTCAGCGATATGTGCGTTTGTCCTTGCTCAAATGTAACGTATTTATCATCGATTCAATCGCAAAAAATCTCATTACCAGTCCACAACTGAAGTCGAACGCGCACCAAGAATTATAAACAGAGATTAAAGGATAGACACTTGGCTTGCTATTTTCCTTCTTGTCCCCTCTTTTCTAGACTTCAGTTCTTGATTCGAGTAATTGCGCTTTCGTAATTTTCTTTCAATTATCACTACTTAAGCTTAATTTACTATCTCGTATTTTCTGAAGGCATAGTTAAAAATGGCATGAGATATGAAAACTTCTTAATAAGAACAATTTCCTTTTATTTGCAAATTGACGAAACATAAATTTTAAATCTATGTAGTAAATTGTTAGGAAGTTTGTAAATTAGATGTAAATATTGCGAATACATATATTTGAATTTAAGTAATTATAGTAATTATTTGTAAATAAATTGCATAAAATTATATTGTAACGGAATAGCGCGTCACCGTTAAGATAAAAGACCGTTCCAAGGGAATTTACAACTGAAGATTGCCATATTTGACTAATTTGGCGATGTATGTGTGTTGGCGATATAATGTGATCGCTAGAGAATTTTATTACAAGCTAAAATGTGTAGCGGAAGCTAAGAAAGATTTGTTCTTATAAAATGTTGGAGAAAGCTCCACAGTCTGGAACAAGCTGGCGCTTTCCACGGTTGCTTCGCCCACTTCAGTGGGACGCTTTTTAAATCCAGACTATGAAAGAAAATCTCATAAGTGCGCAGTGATATTTAAGAATCGTATGGTTTAAGGAAAGACGCTTCAGAAGAGATTTTTGAAAGATTTTAAAAACTATTCACAAAGTTTTTGTATGCATTTATTTAATGACTTGAATTCAATAATCGAAAAACAAATGCCACTTAATTTATAGGTGTTTAAAATATGAAATTTAATTATTAGTTGCTTAATTGATAGATTCAAACTTAGGTAAACTAAGTCGAAATAATTTTTTTCTATGAATTGTGCCTAATTTACCATAAAAAATTAGGCAGATTGAGAAGTCCAGTTAAATATTCAATTTTATTAATAAATAAATACAATCATTGAAATTCAAATAAAGCTTCAATATTGAAGGATCTGAAAAATATCTCACGCAAAACGGCAAAAAAGGAAGACATTAAGTGAAATAAGCTAAACGTGCAGTATTTCTTTGTTATACAATCGTGGCCCCGTGCCATTGTATAGATCATAGATCTATTCTAGGATCGAATCCTTAGGAGGATTTTAAATCTCAGTTTGATACCAAAACACAGATTACATTTTAATGTTTACACTAAATAAAGGTTTAATAAATCAAAAATTTTATATTTCAACTTTCATTCTTTATATTTCTAAGGATTAACGATTAAAAACAGCAATGGGATGCTGATAAAACTGTGATTGCTTCCAATTTGTGTCAATTTATTCTATTCTATTCTTAACATTAATATTTTAGAAGCTAGATCCAAAACATCCATGAAGTCACTATACATATCCCAAATTGAATTTTTAAAATTTAACCCCATGGAAATCGAATACATTGTGCTTTGAAGCTACGCTTACATAAATTAAATTGACATTTTAAATTATTTTAATAACCGACATCAAGAATTACTTACCCGAAGACGGATATATATATATATAATTTATAAAAGAATGCTATATAGAAACTATTAACTTAATCAACACAATACTTATGAACATTCTGAGCTCTTCCCTACGTTTTTAAAGCTGAAAGTATAGAGTAAGCTTCTTTATAGTATGATGAAGTTACTGAAACCTGCTTAACGATCCTATTCCAACCCATTTTACCAGCCGGCTGGTGCTTACCCTACCCACACCATCCGCTAAACACGAAGTGAGGAAAAGGTTATTTAATTCTATTCAATATATACCAGGATTTAATCACTGCCCCCCATAACACACTTTGTGGCCGTACCTTCTGTAGTACGAATTCAAATATGACAGTTCCTAATGCCCTGAAATATTTTTACAGGGTAGGAAAAACGAAGCATTGATTAAGAAAACCTGACAGCTCGATTAAATGTTAGTAGTGTAAAATTTTATTGAAGAAAGAAGTTTCTAAATGAAATAAACCCCCTTTACTTTAAAAGTTAACATTTTTTTTCTATAAGTGACTACCCACCCAAGATTCTGGAAAGCAATGTAAGAAGACTAGTTCTATTCTGTTTCATACTTAATAAAGAAGCTTAAATTTATACTTCCGAAAATTTGATTACTTATAAGTTGCGCAGTAAAAATTAAAAATTTGGATGTTCATATATCATTGAAATTAACTAACCCCAGAAATAAAGAATACGAGCAAATACAAAATTAAATTTCCCTTTTTAGGTACTCGAAAGTTTAAATCCTGTCTATATGAATTATCCCCGAAAATTGGGCTTGGGTATTTTTTCGCCTAATTAAACTTGGAAATAACTCAATATTCTAGGATATTGATTTAGGAAGATTCTATTGTAACGAATCGCGAAACATATCCAAATATTCATGCTCGAAACAGAATAGTTAGTCGCACTGATTGGCTAAATATTTCAGCTTGATTTCGTTGAACCCAAATTATTAACAGATAGATTTCGATCCAATTCCAACTGGTTTCTCATATAATAAGAAAACTAAGTTCAATTTTGCATCCTCTTTAAACTTCCACATATAACACATTAGTCTTGAAATGCATTATACGAAGCTTGGCGCTTTTCAGTAGAAAATCTGATAAACGCCACGATAAGAAATTTATACAAATAATTTGAAACCTACTCCAGTGAAAGCAAGAGGCCCTTGATACCAAAATATCAAAGATTGAACTTATTTCACTTCTATAGAAATTCTCCCTTTTTTTTGGTTTTTATGCAACGTTTAAAAAGTTCTTTGTTTAATCCATTATCCATATTTAGAATTAATTTCATTTAAGAAAAATGATTATGCCAGGTTTCAGTATGAAGAATCTTGAATCTGATACTTTGAATTACAATGTGAAGTTAACGAAAGCTTCTAATAAAAAGCTTCCTTTATTACATAAACAGAATTGTCCTAATGTTCAATATAAATTGAATATTATATGTGCCTACACATTTCAAGTTTGATCAAGATCATTTACGAATATTGCTTCAAAATATTTAAAAACCGTGATGCAGTTGTTGGTGATCTAGCTCCATAATTTTTCAGAATATTTAATAATTCTAACGTATTTTAAATAAAAATATATGACCCAATACAATCACTTTCCCAGAGAGGCTCATGGACAAAGTTTTGACATTGTAAGGAGCTCCATACTGCTGGCGAGCTGCAAGTTAATTGGAGGTTCACAGGCTCTGGAAAAGCTTTTGGTATAACTTGTATTTAGTAAGATTCCATTTAAGTATCCTGTCATCCTGTCACAAGTGAGGTGCGAACCTCCCAACTTTGATAGCCTGAAAAGACCTTCATTAAGTACCACCTAAACATTGTAAAAAAGTTAAGACTAAAACTGGATCAAGGCTTATACATATATTTTGTCTGTAGCACAAATTATTCCTACCTTGAATTTTACCAGTAGAAACCAATGTTACAAATGAATAAATGACAAAGATTTCGGGAATGTATTTTGTTTTTAGCAAGCAGTTAAGCTACTTTTCAGTTCAAGTAAGCAATAAAAGACTGACCTCTTAAATGTATCAACTGCTTAAAAGGTTTAGTTAATTTTAAATGTTTAAACCCATTTAGAGAATTTAAACGAGGAAATAAAGTTAAATTGAAATATTAACATCTCAGTGTTTAGTATACTAATCTCCTTAATAGAAATTACGCCAGCACGAGTTCACTAGAAAAACAAGTGATGAATCATTTGATTCCTGAAGTTAAAATCAGATCAAAACACTTTTTTTGAACATTTTTCTTCAGGAAATACATATCCTCATTTTATTGAGTTTTATATTTCATTTGAAAGATTATATGTACAAATATCTTCCTAAAAATATGGAATTAAAGGCAAAATTGAAAAAAAATGCCCGTTTAAAACGCATTCATTGCTTTATGCATGTATTAAATTCATTCAAATTTTTATTGCTATGAATGTTTTATTTAACCTATGAATATAAGATACATAAATTGGCTAGTTTTATTTCGATTGTGTTTCGAAATCAAAGACAAAATCTGAATTTTCTTCCGGCAACATGCTAATTAATCAGTGGTTTGACGAAATCAAGACGAAATTTAAATTCGAAATGCGAAGAAAAAAATGTAACATTTTTATGGAAAGGCTTTTTAAACTATAGACTACAAAATCAAGCAAGAATGAAAAACAGAGTAAGCTGAAATACATTTTGCACTTATCAACACATTTTCCTTTTAAAGCAATTGATCTGTTCTATAAATTTGTTATCCTCTATCAAAAAATATTTCATTATCAACAATTCATTCACAATTTTTTTTAAATAAACAAATACAATTAAAAGAAAATAAGTTATTGACAACACATTTTTAACCCACCCTAAAAAAATTCTGTAAAGAAAATCTAATATTTCCTTATTACCTCAGTTTAAAACGATACACATGATATATGATCAATCCTTCCACTTCTGTAAATCGCAGTTACTTTTCAAGAATTACTCAAAATTGGAAAATTTTTTTCAAGTGACTACCAGTTACGTTTACATTCTATAAAATTCCAACATTTCTTTGGACAAGCAATGTGAATTTTAATGAAGTTATGAAAAACGCATTTTCAGAATAAAGGAAATAGATAAATAATCTTTGTATTATAAAAACTCAATGATTTCGGATGACACCAGTTGATGCTGTAATTTTATGCCTATAAACACTTTTTACCAAAAGTAGTTAATTTTAAAAAGTTGAGTATTGAAAATTCTGAAAGGAAAAAAAATTGGACAAATTAAATGGTTCGGAGAAATTTTTCAAATCAATAAGATTAATAGATATTTTATAATTCACTGAATTTAATTTATATTCACTTGCGATAAAATTAGGCCCTTATAAACACCACATTTTCAATGTGTCATGCTTCATCATTATGTATACATTTTCCACACATCTATACATTTTTTAGAAATTCATGCAATTACAGTTCAATTTTTCTAGAAATTAAAACATTTCTATTTTTAAGTACACAAAAAAATTGCGTTACTTAATATTTTTTCATTGAAACATTTCACTATCGAGTTCTTTAATTACGGAGTTTTAATCAGCTTTTGTTTAATTTCCAGTCTCTTTCTATAGCTTGGAATCAAAAATGAAATTAAATTGATTGAATACATTCGTATTAACTTCACATTTCAGAAGACGAACCGATTTTAACATTTTATCGTTACAAACATTAAAATTAAAAAGAAAGAGTTAAATGCCATCAACACATTAAATACTGAAAATAAAATATAACATTGAACAAAGAGAAAAGTTCAGAAACTTACAGTATTCACAATGAAGGTACCTCTTAGAGATATCAGCCCTTACAAGTCAAAACGGAGGGACTTGCATTACTTTTAACCAATAGGAAAAAATATGCAACACATATCTTTGCATTTAGTAACCAACTTCATTTTCTTTTAATTATTTTAATGTCCAATTCATCTCAGATTTGAAAATATTTCTTCAAGTTTCTAGCTTTTCAAATTCTTGAACATTCTTGACAAAGAAATATTGTAGATATTTTTTTCAAAATACTCTGCAGAGATGCGTATTGTTCTTAAATGCTATCCAATAAGAAAAATTATTAGTTGATGCTAAAATTTACGCGAAATGTTTAGATGCAATAATTGTTATAATGCGCTTAAAACTCATTTCCACCGAAAATTCGATGTTTCAGCACCGTTTCACACAGAAACAAAAGAAAAGTCACAAATAACCAACGATATTATTTTTATAGTAGTTGAAACAAAGTTAGTGTATTTTCTTTCTTTGCTTTCTCCCGTACGGCATGATTCAGATAACAAGATAGCATAACTATCAACAATCGTTAGAATCTCAATAGGACCATATTGATAATCTTTGGGGCTATTTTCCTTTTTATAGGAGGGGAGTGATACATTCACACACATCACAGATAGAAAGCAGCCAAAGGAAAACCATTCCAGAACCGGGACTTGAACTCAGAACGCCTAGATCACGGGGAAGACATGCTACTTCTAAGTCAGGACTCCGAGGAATGATGAAGTTTGATGAAGTAAGATTAACTAGCGTATGATAAAGTTTCCATATACATGTTAAAGTTGAAAAATTATTTTAGGTATTTTTGTTGGAAAATTTACACAATAATAAAGGTTCCAATTAAATTTTGGGAATTTTAAAACTTGATAACTTATATACTTAAATGCAATAATAGTTACAACTCCGCCATTAAAAAAAAACGTTGAAGTTTTTTAAGTGACTTTATATTGTTAATTATACGGGGTTCACTAAGGATTCATAACAGCTTTCTAAATGCATCAAGCCCTTTACGTAATTAGATAATTCCTTCTCTGCTATATTTAAGACACAGAAACAACTGCAGGGCAAGGTAGATAGTGTTGTATATGCTCGGGATTTGCAAATGTTTCCTGAGGGAATCGCCATTTCAGCAATTCATTATAATGACCATAACCAGTAACGGCACAGCTGCTCATATTGATGCAAAGTATGATCATCAATTAGTGATGCAAGAGTTGACGTCAGCCTACCCAAAATGATGAATATTTCATTTTAAAATCGTGAAACGCATCTTCATAGTTAACTTAAATAACAGCATACGATTTCACAGACACGGGGATTTTTTTTCTCAAGTGAAAAAGAAATGAGATGCAGTAGGTGTATGATAAATATTATATTGAATTATAAAATATTAAAGTATGCATGATACCATCGTCCGAAATACTGATATGTGTATGTGGAAAGGGATGTTTTTTTCTTTATTTTAAAAACGTAGCTTTTTACATTGCTTCTAAATTTGTTGTTGCATGCCCCCATTGGCCAGCAGTGCTGGACCACGCCCACGACTGGATGGGGAAAGATTGCAGCCTCTGTTAGTCACAAGGATCGGAGCAACTAGAAATGGGTAGAAGACCGACTTAGCTCTATCACACACATTCGTTTTGCACAGCCCCTTTTTACAGGGGGGCACATTCACACATCTCATAGATAAACAACCATGCCCTAACCAGGAATCGAAACCGAGTCCCTCAGAACACGAGGAAGACGTTCTACCTCTGCGCAGTATTTATTTATTAACAACAATATTTTAATTGCATTTTTGAAACATGAATAACTTTATAGAGCAGAATAAATACATAAAAGATTAAAATACTTTTGAAATGAAAAGAATGCCGGCTTGCTGGCACAGAGGTAGCGCGTCTGCCTCGTGTTCTGGAGGTTCCGGGTTCGAGTCGCGGTTCGGGCATGGTTGTTATTCTGTGTGCTGTCTGTGAGATGTGTGACTGTGCCCCCCTGTAAAAAGGGGCTGTGCAAGCGTATGTGTGTGTGTTTCATCTTCATATGAGCCAGAAGTCAGACTTCTGCCCTCGGGTGCTCAGGGGTTCATACCCTCAGAAGCTACTGCACCCCTCTTTTCGCGGTGAAAGCGGACACGACATCATCATCAATGAAAATAATTTTATTAATTTAACCGATAATTAAAAGGTTTTAATTCATGATTCAAATTTAAAAACTAAGCTTTTAATCATCACCTTCAATTTCTGTGTATTGCTTGATAATGGAATTAAATTGCTGTGTACTTATGAGTACAGGGAGGAAAATCACGAGTGCAATTAGACTAGGAAGACGTAAGCGTTTGGTTAAGTTTAGTTTTAGTTATATTAACGTCCCGTTGTAAAGCAACAATAGGAATATTTGAGACAGACTTCGTAATTCTGTGCCGCATTCAGATGACGAGGACGGCACCCGAGTTGACACCCTTTCTGCAAATTCCCACATTACACCAACGTGAGGGCATTTATCCCTGATTGTTTAATGAACACTAGACTCCTCTTACACGACAGACCTTGGGTGAAATCAGGTCTCAAGCCTGCAACCCGTCGATTCCGAAGACCATATATTAGAAATTATGGCAGACGGATGCTTTCTGAATTTTTGTAGCAACCAATACTTTTTTTTAAATTTCTAGAATGAACAAATGATATACTCACAGGAGATGCAAAAGTAGAAATATTGTTTATCGGTAACGGAAAATTTAATTTTCTTTTGTAAAACTTGACACACCACGTCAACAGAAAGATGCTCCGCTCTGACGGATTTAAAGTGAAACAAACCCTCCTTTAAAAAGCATTTTAATAGCGATTGAAAACTTGAACAAGATATTTATAGGAAGCGTGTGAACTGTTATTGTTACTTATGGCACTTGCCATGGACAAGCCTCCCGCTGATACAGCAGCAGATTTAAGCCGGAAGGAGCGTCTCTTGTTTTTGACGTAGCGCCAAGAGCACGACTTAGCTACACACTAACCACATTCGTTTGCACAGCCCCTTTTAACAGGGGGGCACATTCACACATCTCACAGATAGCACTCAGAAGAACAACCATGCCCAAACCGGGACTCCCAGATCACGAGGAAGACGCGCTACCTCTGTGCCAGAAAACCGAATGCGTGCGAACTAATGGTAGTAATTGAATTACGTATTAAAAGAGATATAAAAATTACATGTATGAGTAACGTAGATTATTAATTTATTATATTTAATCAATAACTGCATATAATTTTCAATATATAATTTTAATTAATTAAATTTGAGTTTTAATCCCACTTTTTCATTTTATTCCATTAGAAAAATTGAGATTCTAAGAATTCTTCAATTTCAGAATTTCTTTTTTTCGCAGTAAAATAGCAAATTTGGAGGCGACAAATTACAAATTTTGTAACTTTCAAAAATGAACAACAGAAACAATAAAATTATTTTGAAAATCGAAGTGATTCAATTCTTTCAATATTACAACAACTCTTTCCTACATTGAATATCATCTTTGATTCTTCATTTCTTGTTCAATTACTTCACTTTAAACAAGAAAGCTTTCTTTTAACCCTTTCCAGTCCGAAAAATAATTCGAAGCAAAATTATTCCCCTAATACAAATACATTTGTTCATTACTATGAAAAATAAATATACATAATTCTTTTAAGTCGAATTTCTTTGAAAAATAATTCTATATCTCATATCCATTATGTAGGCGTTTTTTAAATAATTAAATTTGAAAAATAAATAAATAAAATGTCTTGAATGAGGCCTCAGAGGCGCCATCGGAGTGCGAAGGGTTAATAGAATTAAAAATTTGCAGCTGTAATAAGAAGATTTTGCCATTTTGTTACTTTTTCTTTCACATCTGACTTTAGAGTTTAGTTTTCTAAAAGATTTCGCACAATTCAAAAATTAAATCTCAAACCGTCTATTAAATTTATTACTTTCAACTTAAAAAAGAAAAAGAAAAAAGAAGAACAATTGTAAATTTCTTCCGGTGCAAAACAATCCGGAATCCAAAGTACAAGTTTGTCTGAGCATCATTAGCATACAGGAAAAGCAACAACACTGTTGGCACTCATGCGAAACGCTTCATCGAAACATTGCGAACAGATGGAACTTTGATCATTCACTTAATTATTCAAAGCCCAGAGATGCGTACTAGAGTCATCATCGATAGCCAAAAAAGAACAAACCAAAAGCAAAAGAGGGTGGATAAAGTGGAAAAAAAAATACTTGTGAGCAAGTAAAAATCGGAACCGACGAGTGTGCAGAAAACTGAAATTAAATGTTAGCTCCCCCATGCGAGAAATGTGTCAGGTCGGTGTTGGTGGAAAACCGTCCAAAGGATAGTTTAATTAAAAGCAATTCCATTCCGGTTCGTTGCTTTGCCGTCAGGTTGTGCGATTTGGCTGAGCACTGCTCAGGGTTAAGAGGAAAACCTTGACGGAACATCCTTTTCGAGATCCCATGTTTTTGATACTCCTCCTTGGCGACACCTTTAATACTGGAAAAAATAAGAAAAAAAGAAGGCGACTAATGCGTTAGAGAGATGCAATTATCCTAATGCAAATGGGATGGGACTATCGTCAAATGACGGGGGGATATTTTCAGATCTTCTATTTCTGATTATGTCACGTAACAAACTCGGTAGATATCCACCAATCAGAGGCATCGGGATAGACATTCGGTTCAGAAAAAAATGACACTTTTGACTTCAATTTTGTAATATGTCACGTGTAAAGATACTCGCTTTAAAGTTATCAGAATGATGTCACATGACTGTCACGAATTCTTGACAAAATTTTCTAGTTTTTTTTTTTGGATAATAACATCAAATGTGCAGAGTTTTGATAACCGTGAATGTCCGTGGATTGAATAATTTATTGTTGCATTGTGACGATATCTTTTTTAATTAATTAAATTTATAAATTAAGTAATTAAAAATCATAACTCAAGCTGACTTGAATATAGAAAACTAGCAAAAGATCCGGAATAAAAAAAAGTTCCACATATGTTGTCACCCAAAAACTTTCTCAAATATATTCTAATAAATTTACTTCTATATTATTAATTACTCTATTGACAAACAATTGCTCCGAAAGTGTCTAATAGATGTGATATTTAAGGGCTTTTTTATAGATTTATGCTAGGATGCGGTAAATACACAAGTGTTCCGGCTTTCTGGCACAGAGGTAGCACGTCTTCCTCGTGTTCTGGCAGTCCCAATTCAGGCATGGTTGTTCTTCTGTGTGCTAACTGTGAGATGTGTGACTGTGCCCCCCTGTAAAAAGGGGTTTTGCAAACGACTGTGATGAATGTGTAGCTAAAGTCGTACTCTTGGCCCTAGTTGGCGATACTTGAAACAAGAGACGCTTATCTTCGGCTTAAAATCTGCTGATATATCAGCGGGGGTTGTCCAAGGCAAGTGCCATAAGTAACAACAACAACTACACAAGAGGTAGAAAAACAAATGTGAATTTTAGACTAACTTTTTTCAATCGTTTAAAAGAAAATTTCACACAGAATTAAAATTGAAATTACATAATTACATATGTTTAATGCATATGATATGCATATGTGATATGCATATGTTTAAAAGATCGTGTTTTTAAGTTATTATTTTTTAGTTGCTTGTGAAAATACATATCAAAGGACGGCCAACTTTTTGATGATTTTCTTTCAAAATCTGATAAAAGGTTTCCTTTTAGATGTTAAATTCGGATGTTGGATTTTATTTATTTAGCTTCTTCGGTTTGAAATCATCTTGTTAACTTATGTACAGATAGTTGGATAAACAAATTTTCTCTAAATTGAATTCGCTGAAAATTTGATAGAAATTTAAAATAAAAAGAAAATGAAATCTCCGATCATAAATTTCAGGTTATCATGTAGGAACATTATTATTTTAAAGTCATTTTTTATCTTAATTAATTTAAGTCATTGACCAATTTAAATCGGCTTGAAACAATTACAAAACTTTTCTATCGATCTCTATCCTTCTATCTATATACACATATATTTATCATGATAATTTTTTTAACTTTCATTTTCACTTTTACTAGCTCACAAACAAAGTTTTGGAACTCGACCAATTTTGAGATGAAATAACAGCTATGATGTCGTAGTCTACGTCATCCTTTTAGAAACGCATCTGCTGTTAAAGAAGCATACGTAACAATAAAGCAATACCGGTAAAAACAGGTGAACCTTTTAAAAACGCATCTGCTGTCAAAAATGCGTACATAATAATAATGCAATGCTGGTAAAAGCAGGTAAAATATTTTTTGCCCGTAAATATCGGATACTTCAAAACCTTCTAAAATCATGTTCAGACATGGTAATAAATCTAAATAAAATATTGATATAAAATCTTCATACCAAATTTCATGCGTGTAGCTCAAAATGATTTTGAGTTATTATGCTCACAGACAGGTAGTCATAATCCCAGAAACGGGTTTCTCTGATTCATTAATGCTTATTGTGATTCAACAAAATCTGCAATCACTCTCCGAGTTCCAATTGAGTCGAATTGTAATTTTTTGCTCATCACAATATCTTTCTTTTATATAGTTCGTATATTAGAAATCAACCAGCATATCTGAGTAAAAAAATATGTTAATTTTTTTTATTGCGTCATATTTATAACACTCATTGTCAATTTAAGCTTATTCTGAAGCTGTAAAAAAATTAAGTATACATTTGGAATGAGTAAAATTAGTATAGTTAAAAAATAAATATGAATAATTAAAAAATTGAGTAAAAATATGAATTAGTAACATTTAGCCTTAATTATACTATTTTGTGTATATATTTCGCAAAATATTTAATTTCAACAATAAAAAAAACAAAGATCAAATGCAAATTTCTCAGAGTCATGATACAATTTACGTATCACTCTTTTTAAAGCCAAAATGAAGCCTAAAAAATATAAATTTTAAATAAAAGATTCAAAGGAAACTGCTATGATCATTTCAATGTATCATGTCAGAACAAAATTTTTTGAGCGGCCAAGTACCACGTGCTCGTGCAAGTTAAATTATGTTTTTATTCATTTTAAACGTTTCATTGAATTATTAATTTTAGTATTGCAAACAATCATAAAAAAGTTTGTCTCACATTTATTGTTTAAAAAAATATCACGTTTTCTATTTATTTCATTTCATATCATCACGCTCTCAAAATGACATTTTTCTACGTTTTATTTGCTGTAGTCATTAACTTATTATTCTTAATCAAAGATTTTGTAAATGCGATGTAAATGCGTTATTAAAAGCTGATTTTTTGAGACTGTAGTGCAGATAACTAAATTTGAATTTTTCACCTATGGATTAAAAGGTTTATTTTTTGCCTACGGATTTTTGTTGACGTCAGAAAACCTCATTCCCAAAACAATATCAAGTTTTGACATGATAATAACACATTTATGAGAATGGAAGTAATTTGGTTTAGTTATTGATTTAAAATAAGATGTTCAGATTTTATTTTCACACTTTATATAAATGATGGGGATTTTTTGTTAAAATATTTTTTCTATTATAATTAACATTGTCCAGCATTATACTGAGTTTATCAAAATAATTTTAGTTGTGAATTATTTCTTACTATGGCAAAGGGAAATGTAGTTACGTATGCAAATATAATTGCAGTCACTTTTACTTCATGCCTCATACATTTAATGAATGAGTCATTCATTTCTTCTGAATTTTGGGGCTATGTTATACCATAGGTCCAATTCCATCTTCTGGATCGAGTGACTATGGATCAGAAAGAGATTATGCTGACAATATATTTTGCATTGGAATTTGGTGTTTTAAAACGTTGCTGTGACTCGCCATCTAATTATTGATGGCCCTTGAAAATTAAAGTAATTTTGCTGTTAGTCAGAAATCAAATGTATGGGAAGTTAGTGAATTCAAATAATATTTTCTAAATATCTTTTTATGAGTCAATTGAGCTTTTTATAATTAAAAGCCGATGAAGTGTATCTTTTAATTAAGCACAATTTAGAAAAAACAAACAAATAAAATTTATTTTTTAATAATAAAAGATTAATTAATTTTTATATAACTAAATTATTTGGATAATTAAATGTTCCCTGATTACAGTTTTTCTTGTCTTTTCCTATTTGCTTTTGTGAGCAGAGAAGTAATTCAAATTTAATTACGGATGAAAAGTTTTTAAACATATAGCCGACATCGAATAAGGAAATGTATGCACTACTATTACATTATTAAGCTACTAGATGGCAGCACCAATCTATCAATTCACTGTTGGCAAAGTTATACAGTGGGAGGTAAAGCCATTCTGTTTAAGTTACGATTGATCGTGTTCATCTAGCACATTAAGGACCTTTGAGGTAACGAGAAATAATTTAAAAATTGTAAATAGAATATAAAATTGAATAGTTGTTTTTAAATTTCACAAGAAATAAGACTAATAAAAAAAGAATTACATTTTACAATTTAAAAAGGAACATCATAATAATATTAAATTTTTGATCTGAATGTTATAACTTCGTCTGAATAATTACATCAGCTGTAGTTCCCATCAGTAAGATTATTTCACATCGCTTTTCACATAAAGCAGAGCAGTTTTAAAATACCACAATGTTAAAAAAAAATCCAATGTTGTGAAAAATCCTGTTATATTAAGTAATTTATTATTTCTAACTAATTAGTTTAATATTTATTTATGCTTAGATAAACTAGAGTCAGTAAAATATTTGCATTAATTATTAATAAGTTTGTTATATTATTGAAGGTGATTATACAAGGGAAAAATTTTGTTTCTAAATTATTTTCAAAAATGGTTTTGAATAGTTATAAAAATTAAAAAAAATATATCATAGAAATAGAATTTATAATTAATTTTTTAAGAATTTTTTTTATAAATCATAGTCATTGGGAAAAAACTTTAAAACTACACCTAGCATTTATTTGAAAATCTAATTCAAATTTTGAAAAACATTTTTTTAGCGAGCTTTACTATCTAAGAAGGTTGTGACAGTTTCGGTAGATCTACATCCAATGGTCTTCGCAGTATAGTTTTTAAAATATTTTCTCATGTAGCATGAATTATTTGCGGTTAATATCCAGCTTATACGCATTATTGGAACTTTTATTCCAAAAGTATTTCAATAAATGTTTTTTTTTTCTATTCAAAAAGAAGATTTTTTTCTGCACTATTTCAAAGAGGTGGAGTAAATATTGCAATGGAAAGTTATATCTAGACTTTTCACCCCGACCCAAAAGCACATTAATTCAAACCATAAAACTGACTGCAACAGCAACGCTGGAGGGAACTGTGGCTGAGTCCTAATAGCCCTCACCGGCCACGGCACAATCCTACCCGTAGGTTGTACGTCCCATCATCGATGGGAGGATTACTACCCCCACCTATTAGTGTAATTCCAGGGTGGCGAGATACAACCACCATATCGGAAGTATCTCATCCTCTTTTCGGGGTGCATCCACCTTTGGGATACATTGCAATGGAAAACGAATCCAAACAAAAATCTTATGAAAATGATTCTGGTTTATAATTACTGAGATATATATATTGAATAATGCATTTTTTCCTTATACAAAGAGCATATAGTTGGTGACTTTTTAAGTTTAAGACTAATAAAAGTTCTAAAAATATATCATTTATATAATTATATTTGTTACTTTTTACATACATAAAGATTAATAAAAAGCAGAAATAAATTGACAAATGAAATTTGGTATGTAATCTATACTAAAATTGTACAAAAGTATCAAAAAATTGGATAAATCTTTTACTGACAATATCATGTATACATAAATGCCTTGAGATTTTACATCTGATTTTCAATCTCAAACAGACGATAACATTTGTTGAGAGAAAGAAAATATAAAAAAGAGAGAAGGCTCAAAGAAAGAATAAGACATTAATAAATACGATTGTCTTAATCTAGGCGCATTTCCCCCTACTTATCATTATTGATATATTTAAATCGCATATAACAAAGGAATGTAATGTAGTCGAATTTTGTAATCCTACCTACTAGTTTATCGAAATATATCGGTTCGGCATCACTTGTGAGCTTGAAATAATAAATTTCGGCTTGTTGCCTTTTTTTTTCTGAAAACACATTTCAATATGAAAATAATAAAATCTGTTACATAATTCTTCGATGAATTAGGTTTAAGCTTATGCTTTTAGTGCCCCCTGAAAATTAATTTACGATAAGTTAAATGGCAAAAAGTGAGATTAGATTAGTAAATTATTCACTAGTAACAAACCTGGCATGAAAGAGGTAGTACAACTAATGGTTAGGGAAATATTGATATAGTTTTTATTTAGTTTAGGTGGATTAGTATCCGAAGGATAAGAGCATACATCCAATGAATTTTATTTATACAATCTGAACTTTTGTGTAAATAAGGATATGTTGATATTCTTGTATTAAAATGGTATATTCGTTATTGGTTTCATATTGACTTGTAGAATAATCATAAGATTATATAAACTACAAGAATTCAAATTTATTTAAATTATTATTTAAATTTTAAAAATTTCTGCACTGAATCGCAAATGATTTTTTTGTTTTATACAAAATATTTCGAAACTATATAAAAATTTCAGCCAATAGATCGACTAATATATTTATTATATCACAGCATGAACAAACGTAGCACATCGGAGGACACATTAAATTTGAGGTCGAGGAGTTTCCTGCTTATTGTTTAAATATCCACCCGAATGGGTAAAAAAAGGGTGTAGGGTTAATTACCTCCTTTCGATGATGGGACGTGCTTCCGACGGGAAGAGTTGTATTGTTGTCGGAGATGGCCTTAATGGCTCAGCTTTAATTTTCATTAATATAGTTGCAACAGTTCGGTCATTCAGATTTCGACTTCAGGAAGTGTTGGAGTAGTCAATTTATGATAAGAACAAATTAACGAGAACGTTATCTAAAAAGGCATTTATAGCTCAGAAAACATTAAAGCGGTATAATTAGAAAAACATTGAAAAATATCTAATTATACTTAAAATGACGAATAAAAATTAGCAATTAATTTTTAATTTATAAATCGATAAACGTAGGCTAAAAGTTATTGAAATTTGTATTCAAGTTGTTGCTTTTAAAAGGTATTGGCTGGATGTGACGCTATATTGAAGCTAAACAAAATCAGTTAAAACAAATATTCAATATTTTGGAACAAAATTAATATGCGCCTAAATATAAATTTATAACAGATTTACAAAATTTGTATTTTCTACTGTATAAATTTTTGTTTTATTTAAAAATTAGATTTTTTAAAAGTGTCGAATATTTCTTTTCATTATCCAATGAATTTTTAATTATATGCAGAAATGATGGTGCAGCAACTGCAGATAATCCAAAACAATGGTAGGAAAATTACAAAAATATTCTTGGAAATACTTAAGAAATATTTTCATTCATAATAGGGTGTATGCGTTAAAATTTTCCTATAAGTTAATTAACAGTAGATTTTTTTTTACTTAAAAACTTATGGTTTTCATTTTAATTGACGATGGACAATTTATGGTTGTTTCCTTTTTTTTAAATGAATATTTGAATTTTTATGGAAAAAATTGAATTAACAATAATAGAAAAATGAAAACATACTGCAAATTGCAATTATAAAGTGGTTACACTTTTAATTAATCCAATATCCTATTAAGTAAACATTCATTTGTATAATATTTCTGGAAATCTACCTTTTTACAAAAATCATTTTTTGAATATCAGCAACATTTCAAAGAAAATTTTATTAATATCCGTTCTTTCCAAATCTTTTTAAAGTAATAAAAGTACAAATCCAAAATTTAATCTGCAACCATTGCAGAAAGTAAAAAAAGACGAATAAAATTCTCTTGCCTTTCATTATGAAAAATAATTCCAATAAATCTTACAAAATTTTTTCATCCGTGCATTTTACGTACGAAAAGCTATTAAGCCTATAAAACCATCTCTTACAGCTTCTTTCCTTAACTAGAATAAAAGAATAAAATACTTTAAGAACTTTCTGTGATTTTTTCCCCCTTTCATTAACGAATTCCATTTTTTATTAAAGTTCCTTTATTATTAACAAAGCGAGGAAATATTCTATCGGCGGAAAGAAAATGCATTTTAGATACCTTTTTTCCTCCAAAAAATCCCTTTTTCCTCCTGCCAATAATTCATAAAATTACTTCAAAGACAATTCGAAGTGGTTCCGATAGAAAGAGAATGGCGATTTTTAAGTAACCCCCTCTCCATCAAATAATTACGACTTCTCACAGGACGTATTAGAAGTAGTTGAAGTAATTTTCCTTCACAAAATCGTCCCCCTTAAGGGTTTTGAACGATAACTCTAGCCATTCATCTAATTTGATAAGATTTTTTTTTCATGTCACAAACCAAGAGATCGCTTCCTCCGTTTCTCTCATTCGGTTAATAAGAAAGGAAGGAGGCAGTACCCGCCAAGAAGTTCTGTTTTCAGACACGATGGCCAAATTAGAATGTGAAAATTGCTTTCCTTAATCATGGGGATTTTTTTCTCTCACCTTAGGGAAATTGGAAAGGTAGTTGCAGTTAAGAATTTGAAGAATCGTCTGTGTCAGCTTGTGGAAGCAGAATATTCAAAAGATGTTAGGGGGAAAAAAACTGAAAGCGTGTCACAATTTTATTTTTGAATTGAAAAGTTAAGATATTCTAAGATTATTTGAAAAAATATGTCAGCTTCCATCATTTAAAATTAATTTAATCAAGAAAACTAATTAAGATTTCACAAAAATATGAATAAATAAATCATGTTAAAATCCTCATAACTGTTTATTTAATCACTGAGTTTTAGGGGATTCAATTCCTAGGGATTTCAATGGTGCTCATACTTAGATTTAATAAATAGTCTTCAATCAATGGTTTAATATACCATTTAAAAATAATTTAACCAAGAGAACTAATTAAAATTTCCCCAAAATGAGAATTTAATAAGCTTTGTTACAAATCTTTATAACAGTTTATTTGATTGCTACGTTTAGGGGATTCAATTCATAGGGATTTCAATGGTGGTCATACTTAGACTTAATAAATAATCTTCAATCAACTGTTTAATCTACCATTTAAAAATAATTTAATCAAGACAACTAATTAAAATTTCCCCAAAATAAGAATTTAATAAGCTTTGTTACAAATAATCATAACTGTTTATTTAATTTCTGCGTTTTAGATATCTTACATAAGAATTTCAATGATGGTCATAGTAAGACTTAATAAATTGTCTTCAATCAACTGTTTAATCTACCATTTAAAAATAATTTAACCAAGAGAACTAATTAAAATTTCTCCAAAATAAGAATTTAATAAGTTATGTTACAAATAATCATAACTTTTTATTTAATTGCTGCGTTTCAGGGAATTCAATTATAGGAATTTCAATGTTGGTCATACTTAGATTTAATAAATCGTACTCAATCAACTGTTTAATATAAAATTTAAAAATAATTTAAGCAAGACAACTAATTAAAATTCCACAAAAATAGGAATTTAATAAGTTATGTTACAAATAATCATAACTGTTTATTTAATTTCTGCGTTTTAGATACCTTACATAAGAATTTCAATAATGGTCATAGAAAGACAATAAATATTCAGTCAGCTGTTTAATTAACCATTTAAAAATAAGTTAACCAAGAGAACTAATTAAAAGTTCGCAAAAATAAGAATTTAATAAGCTTTGTTACAAATAATCATAACTGTTTATTTAATTTCTGCGTTTCAGGAAATTCATTTATAGGAATTTCAATGTTGGTAATACTTAGACTTAATAAATCGTACTCAATCAACTGTTTAATCTCCCATTTAAAAATAATTTAATCCAGATAGCTAATTAAGATTTCATAAAACGTAAACGAATAAATTATGTTTCAAATCCTCATACCTGCTTTTATAAACTATATCTGAATTTTGTATAACTGAATTTAAATTGTCAAATCTTTATTTTTTTGATAAAATGACATTTCTATTGAATCAAGCAAAATTTTCAAGTAGATAACAAATAAAATGTAAACTCTATGATGGACATAAATAGGTCCAATTATCCTTCAATAAATCAATTGTTTCAATGGAAATTAGCAGTCACTTAATAGAAATTCAAATATTCAGAAATAGTGGATTTTTCAGTGCTTTTAAAAATATACTTTGATTATATACTGGTATACATCTTGGGATATATTGGTCA